>JAQPPZ010007491.1:0-97630 GCA_028583015.1 Wollemia nobilis | reverse complement strand
GTGGTCATTCCCTGTAGACACCAAAATAGCACCAATCCGATTATGTGACTGCAAACACTGATCGCTTTGGCAAACACAGCCCCCAGGGCAGCCCTCAGAGGTTAAACAGTGGTCTTAACCACTTTCATAGCAATTTTGTAAGGTCAAGGAGCAATTTGGCACACTTGGACACTTTGCCCAGGACTCGTCTCACCCCGGGACGAATTCAAAATAGAATCCGTCCCACCCCAGGATGAATTTTGAATCCGTCCCTGGGTGGGACGAATTCTAAGCTTAATGGGCAAAAAGGCAAATGGTGCCAAGTGGCAGCCCAGAACAGTCAGTTAAGGGCTCCTACCTTGCACGCATGTGTAAGTGGATAGAGGGGCCATTAGAGGACTGTTACAAAAAGCATTTATCAAATTTCAAGTCAATGGAAGACTCGCCTCCCTCATGGGAAGACAAGACTGCCACATGGCGCCTATGGCCAACACTTGGCTTTTGTGCTTCCCTCCCAAAAGAGACCCCTTGGGTCTATAAAATGTGGGACTTTTCTCACCCAAAACAGACAGGTGGGAGGAACCACATGATTACATTATCCCTCCTTCACCCCCTCTAGTTGCCAGAACTACAAAGACAAATCCAGAGCACAAGGCTCTTTGGGCAGGGCGAGATAGCTCTGTCCATCCCTTTTCCACTTATGAAATAGAGCACGAGGAAGACCTCTACCTTCCTTGAGAGCAATATACAGTGCGAGAGAAATACGCCTTCGCACCTGCTATCTATCAGGACCACTCACTGAGGCCAAAGCCCCGAGAGAATGCTGATACCCCTAACAGAGGGATGTGTCCTATAGAGATCTTGGATCACAACGACCAAGATTTTTATCTAAGAGAGGCATCTAGGCCTTCTAGACATGAGGCGGTGGGACCAACTATCGTAGAATTTTCTGAATATATCACACATCTCAAGCAACTCACGCAACTTGAGCTCGAACAACTACCGTTAGATGAACCGTACCATATTAACAAAGAGCACTTTCAGTGCCAGAAGGATGAGCTGTTCCAACACACTATGCAAGAAAGGACTCCAACCCCTCACATGCATAAGACAAAATATTTTGAGTGGCACAACCCATGGGGGGAAGATAAGTCATCGCGACCTCATCAAAAGCTACCCCCAACACCTCCTAGACAGGAGCGGGAAGCTACTCTCCCGATTCCTAAAGCACCACCCCCGACGCCTCCTAGACATGAATGGGAGGCCGCTCCTATAACCAATGATGGGTGCCTTCCTCAGACATCCACCCAGGATTATGAGCCACCATTAGAAATTCATCAAGAAGCCTCTAAGGAATTAGAGCACAAAGAAGAGCAGGATGAACTGCCCTACCAAGGCATGGGAGGTGCCATCTGGCCACCCCTCCATAAGCCCCAAGTTCCTCAACAAGAACCAACCAAAGAGGAGGAGTTCAAATCTCCCAATACATGCAAAGTGCTAGAGCACTTAGAGTCGGTACAGACCAAGATTTTGGAGCTCCCAAGGCCCAACTTACATGAAGCTCATTTCAAAGAGGATCAACCTTGTCTTTCATTTTCTTAAATCGTCTCTTTCTTCATTTTGGTGCATAGGATCAAAGTGTTTCATTTTCGTCTTATGTTGCATAACTAGTGTTTCTTTTGACCGGAATCTCGTGCTTTCAGTGGCGATCACGGTGGGACCCTGTTCCCTGGTTTTTGAAATCACAGAAAACTGATTAAATTTTTGTGTTTGTGCTTGACAGGTACATCTTTTCTTGTTGCAGACTGCTATTCGTCTCTGACAGGGACGAATTCTTTTCTGGAATTCGTCTGACCCTGAGACGAATTCAAATTCGTCTCTGGGAGGGACGAATTATGTTCTGCAATTCCTCTCCCAGAGGGACGAATTCTCGTCTCGTGGATTTTCGTAGCGGAAATTCGGAGACAACAGGAGCGAGCAGAGAAGAGGTAGGGATTTTTATTATCTCTCGTTAAATTTTTCTCGTTTCGTTTCGTTTCTTTAATTGTTTTCATTTAATCTTGCATTGCATTAGGAAAAGTCATGTATGCTAGTTTCATTTTTGTTCGATAAAACGAATCCCACACACATCACGAAACAATCTTAAACCAAGGAGCCGGTCGTAAGACCCCACCCTTGATCAAGACCATTGGTGGATTTAATCACCACCTTGGCTTGATTTGCATCCATTTCCTGATTTTCAACTGTTGTTAGGCATAAATCCTGACGAAGACAGACCGAGCGTAGCTGGGGTGATTCCCATGCGTGCGAGGATAAGTTTTCTATGGTGGGTGACATTAACAGGACAATCCCCCTTCCGTACCGCCTACGTACCACGTACCTTCTGCTCTCACGTACCTATAGTCTCCCTCTCGTAAGGGCGGGTATATAGAGAGGTTGGTATATCGGCCTGGCCGGTATATTGAAGGGGCGACCTTTTTGGAGTTATAAGAGCCTACATGATGCATTTAAATGTTCTACAAAACCTACAAAAACAAAACAAAACATCAAAATGCACTAAACCAGTTTAGGACACACCAAGAATCCTTAAAAGAGATAATCACGGTTTTGTGAATGTGTGTGCTTAATTCTGCTTAGTGTAGACAAAAAAAAAATCATAAACAAAAAGATAAAAATTTACGCATTTTGTCACTTGTTCCAAAAAGCTCCAAGGATTCCCGTAATCGCTTGGTCACTCCAAAATGCCCCAAATGTGTCCATGAACCCTTTGGTCAACCAAAAAGCACCCCAAATGTGCCCACAAGTGATGCAGGACCATCCAACAAAGTATGGGAAATCTTGTATTTTTCTCTAAATTTTAGTGCATCTTGCTGGGGCCATAACTTCTCAACCGTAGCTTCGATTGACTTGAAATTTTACAGGGAGTTAGGTGGGATAATTTTAAACAAATATGATTCCATGGAATCCTATTTGCCCAGAAAAGTCAGTTTTCGAGGCCAAATTCCATCATCTAGTGCCCCGAAATTAGGTTTTAAAATTGGGCACGCAATTCTATGCACTTTTTGAGCTGTTCGGATGTCAATATCTCCTAATGTATTTATAGCTAGGACTTGAAACTTCATTTTTGTCTTATCTACTATAAGAGGGATGCGCACACCGATTTTGGGCCCCATCTGACTCATTTCAATTTTTAAGGTTTTTAGAGAGACATCGTCATGGTGCTAACCCGTAGCCAAGCCCAATCACGGGCGAAGGCTATGGGGGGTGTCCTAGGAGGCACGAGTCACCTCCGTTACAATCCCAAGGATTTGGTCATACCACCTTGGCGACCTAACACACAAGGCAGTCCCCTCCACATCTTAAAGGAAAGAGACTACAGGGACACCTCTTCGAGGAGCACTCCTATTCAACATAGCACTCATCACACACCCTTCCATGAGGGGTACAGTCATAGGAGAGATCCCTTAGATGATCGCTATGAGCGATCACCGCGCGATGAAGCGCTAGGTCAACATAGGGTTCGACGGGAGGAACCACATCATTACACTACCCGTCCTTCACCCCCTCTAGTTGTTAGGACTACAAATACAAATCCAGAGCACAAGGCTCCTCAGGCGGGGCGGGCCAACTCCACCCATTCCTTTTTCATTTATGAAAGAGAGCACGAGGAAGACCTCTACCTTCCTCGAGAGCAATATACAATGCGAGAGCAATATGCCTCCGCACCTGCTATCTATCAGGAACACTTACTGAGGCCAAAGCCTCGAGGGAATGCTGTTACCCCCAATAGAGGGAGGTCGCCTATAGAGATCTTGGATCACTACGACCGAGATAGATATCTAGAAGAGGCATCTAGGCCTTCTAGACATGAAGCAATGAGAGCTCCCTTAGATGCTCGCTATGAGCGGTCATCGCGCGATGAAGTGCTAAGTCAACATAGGGTTCGATGGGAGGAACCACATGATTACATTATACCTCCTTCACCCCCTCTAGTTGCCAAAACTACAAAGACAAATCCAGAGCACAAGGCTCTTTGGGCAAGGCGAGATAGCTCCGTCCATCCCTTTTTCACTTATGAAAGAGAGCATGAGGAAGACCTCTACCTTCCTCGAGAGCAATATACAATGCAAGAGCAATATGCCTTCGCACCTGCTATCTATCAGGACCAATCACTGAGGCCAAAGCCTCGAGAGAATGCTGCTACCCCTAACAGAGGGATGTGTCCTATAGAGATCTTGGATCACTACGACAAAGATTTTTATCTAAGAGAGGCGTCTAGGCCTTCTAGACATGAGGCGGTGGGACCAACTATCGTAGAATCTGCCGAATATATCACACATCTCAAGCAACTCACACAACTTGAGCTCGAATGACTACCGTTAGAGGAACCGTACCATATTAACGAAGAGCACCTTTAGCGCCAGAAGGATGAGCTGGTCCAAAACACTATGCAAGGGAAGACTCCAACCCCTCACATGCATAAGACAAAATATTTTGAGTGGCACAACCCATGGGGGGAAGATAGGTCATCGCGACCTCATCAAAAGCTACCCCCAACACCTCCTAGATAGGAGCGGGAAGCTACTCTCCCGATTCCTGAAGCACCACTCTCGACGCCTCCTAGATATGAATGGGAGGCCGCTCCTATAACCAATGATGGGTGCCTTCCTCAAACATCCACCCAGGCTTATGAGCCACCCTTAGAAATGCATCAAGAAGCCTCTAAGGAATCAGAGCGCGAAGAAGAGCGGGATGAACTGCCCTACCAAGGCATGGGGGGTGCCATCTGGCCACCCCTCCATAAGCCCCAAGTTCCTCAATAAGAACCAACCAAAGAGGAGGAGTTCAAATCTCCCAATACATGCAAAGCACTAGAGCACTTAGAGTTGGTAGAGACCAAGATTTTGGAGCTCCCAAGGCCCAACTTATATAAGGCTCCTTTCGAAGAGGATCAACCTTTAACCGTAGGGCTACCTGATGATGCAGTCCTCCATGTCTCAAAATTTACAGATTCTGATGAGCTATACACATTGTCCGAAGGTGAGGATGAAACAGAGATAGCCCACAAAGAATCACATAAGACAACATCGAAATCCCATAAAAATCAAAGAAGCATGTCAACAAATAAACATAATACTAGGACATGAGTGGCGTGTTAACCCACCGCAGTGGGACCAAGCGTTACATCCACAACTTTGGGTACATAAATATCAACTTCCGCCCAGAGATCCCATAACAACATCAGTGCCACGAGCGGACCCTGTCCTCATCTCCGTGCATAGGGCGGATCCATTCATGCCCATACCTCTAGAGCCAGATTCGAAGTGCAAAGACCATCAAGCTGGGGGTACCTCTATCCCCTAAAGAACCATAATTCAAACCCAAAATGCTCCAAGGATTATCGCAATCACTTGGTCACCCAAAAAAGCTCCAAGGATTATCGTAATCACTTGGTCACCCAAAAAGCTCCAAGGATTATCGCAATCACTTGGTCACCCAAAAAGCTCCAAGGATTATCGCAATCTCTTGGTCACTCCAAAAGATCCAAGGATTATCGCAATCACTTGGTCACACAAAAAGCTCCAAGGATTATCGCAATCTCTTGGTCACTCCAAAAGCTCCAAGGATTATCGCAATCCCTTGGTCACCCAAAAAAGCTCCAAGGATTATCGCAATCTCTTGGTCACCCCAAAAAGCTCCAAGGATTATCGCAATCACTTGGTCAAAACCAAAAAGCTCCAAGGATTATCACAATTTCTTGGTCAACCCAAAAAGCTCCAAGGATTATCGCAATCTCTTGGTCACCCAAAAAGCTCCAAGGATTATCGCAATCACTTGGTCAAAACTAAAAAGCTCCAAGGATTATCGCAATCTCTTGGTCACCCAAAAAGCTCCAAGGATTATCGCAATCTCTTGGTCAATCCAAAAAGCTCCAAGGATTATCGCAATCTCTTGGTCAACCCAAAAAGCTCCAAGGATTATCGCAATCTCTTGGCCACCCAAAAAGCTCCAAGGATTATTGCAATCTCTAGGTCACCAAAAATCTCTAAGGATTATCGCAATCTCTTGGTCAATCCAAAAAGCTCCAAGGATTATCGCAATCTCTTGGTCACCCAAAAAGCTCCAAGGATTATCGCAATCCCTTGGTCACCAAAAAGCTCCAAGGATTATCGCAATCTCTTGGTCAATCCAAAAAGCTCCAAGGATTATCGCAATCTCTTGGTCAATCCAAAAAGCTCCAAGGATTATCACAATCACTTGGTCAAACCCAAAAAGCTCCAACGATTATCGCAATCGCTTGGTCAAAAAAAAAAAAAAAAATCAAGAAATTCAAAAAAACAAAACAACAAAAATCATCAAAAACAACAAATATTTGCATCTCAATTCTAGGCATACTCAAATTCATCATAAAATTCATATTCTCGCACCTCATCTTCACCTTCACCAAAAACAATCCATCAAAATTACAAAAATACATAGCTGCATTAAGCGTTGCATCCATACATTGCATATTTGTAGTCATACAGGTCAAAGGCACCATAAGTTGCAATAGATCTGATAGTCCATCTTGTTCCGCATTATCTCATGTTACAAAAACAACAAAAACACCAAGCATAACTTTTACCACACTACAGTCAGTGGTCTGGGAATGTACCAAGAGTTTTCATGATTCAGTCATCATTTTGCTCTTTAGCCATGTAATGTATCAAGTCAGACAGATTTTACGAAGGTAGAGTCATACTTGAAATACACCTTGTTACGTAACATCCCAACACAAATCAAAACACGAAAATTCCTAAATTATGTGAACGAAAGACGAAACCTGCAAAATAATCTAGGTCACCACAAGCGAAATGGTTATCTTGCTCATCCCCCTGTGCGAATGACCCCTAGAATGCTGAGAGTTGGAAAAAGGACAAGCATCCTCCCTACCCAATTCCCTAAGAATCCCTAATGTTCTCAACAGTTGCAAAACACAAAAAATTTGCAAAATGTCAAAACTCCAAATTTGACAAACTATAGTGCACACATCAAAAGGCACAAACAACAGTGATTTTCATCACTCCATATCCCCAATCCCTTGCTCAAAAGAAAAACAAATCAAAATAAACAGTGATCTTATCACTACAAAAGAGCAAGTATCCCAATACAATTGAAGAAAATAAGGGAGTTGACCTTGAATCCCTGGAACTCTCAACGATTCTATAGGTCATAAGGCAAGCTTCGATACCAATTTGGTTGATAGCCTATCGGTATGTAAGTAAACCTCCCGCATGACGATATATCTATCACATTAACTTGCGTACATATCAATGTTTGCATGTGGATGAGCTAGCTTATGGCATCCTGGATTACACCGTAGATTAATATTAGTACATACAACAAAGGAATTCATGGAGCTAATTAGGTGATCCTCAGTACAGGTTCGGTTGAAAGCCCACTGCACTCGGCGGTATCCTAACAAATACCACTAAATGAACTCAATTGCACACACGAGGATGTGAAAAATAAATTGGTCAAAAACAAGTCCGATTCATACCTTGGTCAAAAGTCTTGTAAGATAAAGTACAGTCGTGGCTAGTGAGCTAAAACCGTCTGAGTCTCGAAAAACCTTAGCTACATTTCTAAACCAACTGCGCTACTTTTCATCTTTGCAAATACCATCAAAAAAATACAAAAAAAGAAAAACCACATGTATACATACAAATTCATGCATCACAACAATCGCCTAAAAACAAAATAACAGAGTCCTAAACAGTCCTTGGTGCCATAGCCAAACATCACAAACCCCATTCATCCATTTCATATCTGCATATCACATATAAATCAAAACCATTTGCATTCATCATAGCATATGCATCCATAAAAATAAATAAACATGCATACATCCATATTCATCAACCATCATGCACAAGATCAAATAAAATCAAAACAACAAAAACAATAAATAAATGCAACACAAAAACAAAAAGTAATAAAAATTGCCAGACATAAGTGATCTTGCACTTAACCTCTTGGCATAGAAAAACTGATGTCAGGGTTTACATTGTCACTATCCTACTCCCGAAGAAGGCTACCATAGCCGGACCACTCCACGGGAAGATGGATTTTTGACAATTTCACCCCCCAAATGACGTCACAAATGGGTCAAAGCCCACTCAAAAACAAGAAAAAAATCAAAACAACACAAAAAGCAATAAACATTGCCAGACACGAGTACTCTTGCACCTAAACTCTTGGCTAGCAAAATTGATGTCGGGGTTTTAATTGTCACTATCCTACTCCCGAAGAAGGCTACCATAGCCGGACCACTCCACGGGAGGACGGATTGCCGACAATTCAATCACCAAATGGTGTCACAAAAAACAACAAAAATAGTACAAAATTCAACAAAAACATAGCAAAAATAATGCCAGACACAAGTGCTCTCGCACTTAGCCTCTAGGCAAAGAAAATCGATGTCGAGGTCCAAATTATCGCTATCCTACTCCCGAAGAAGGCTACCATAGCCGGACCGCTCCACGAGAAATAGGTTTTCGACGATTTCACCTCATTATGGCATCACCAAAAGGGTTAACACCCACCAAAAATAGGTCCATATGTTGGAAAAATTGCACACGCTTAACGGTAAACCCTTTAAAGGCACCCTGGCATAAGTCATCTTGGGTTAAGCGACTCGTCGCTTCTCTCACGAAGGTCATTCCCTCATCGATTCGTCGCTTGAGGGGGTAGTCACACTTAGTCACCAATCAACAATCACACACCCAATTAAGGAAAATGACATGCATTCAAAGAATCATTGACAAAGACAACCATGCTCCTGCTTGGGGCAGTAAACAAGCAAACACCAAGGATTATCCATTCATAGGGCTGATCCATTCATACCCATACCTCTAGAGCCAGATCCGGAATGCAAAGACCATCAAGCTGGGGGTACCTCTATCCCCTAAAGAACCATAATTCAAACCCAAAATGCTCCAAGGATTATCGCAATCACTTGGTCACCCCAAAAAGCTCCAAGGATTATCGTAATCACTTGGTCACCCAAAAAGCTCCAAGGATTATCGCAATCACTTGGTCACCCAAAAAGCTCCAAGGATTATCGCAATCTCTTGGTCACTCCAAAATCTCCAAGGATTATCGCAATCCCTTGGTCACCCAAAAAGCTCCAAGGATTATCGCAATCACTTGGTCAAAACCAAAAAGGTCCAAGGATTATCGCAATCTCTTGGTCACCCAAAAAGCTCCAAGGATTATCGCAATCTCTTGGTCAATCCAAAAATCTCCAAGGATTATTGCAATCTCTTGGTCAACCCAAAAAGCTCCAAGGATTATCGCAATCTCTTGGTCACCCAAAAAGCTCCAAGGATTATTGCAATCTCTTGGTCACCAAAAAGCTCCAAGGATTATCGCAATCTCTTGGTCAATCCAAAAAGCTCCAAGGATTATCGCAATCTCTTGGTCACCCAAAAAGCTCCAAGGATTATCGCAATCCCTTGGTCACCAAAAAGCTCCAAGGATTATCATAATCTCTTGGTCAATCCAAAAAGCTCCAAGGATTATCGCAATCTCTTGGTCAATCAAAAAAGCTCCAAGGATTATCGCAATCACTTGGTCAAACCCAAAAAGCTCCAACGATTATCGCAATCGCTTGGTCAAAAAAAAAATCAAGAAATTCAAAAAAACAAAACAACAAAAATCATCAAAAACAACAAATATTTGCATCTCAATTCTAGGCATACTCAAATTCATCATAAAATTCATATTCTCGCACCTCATCTTCACCTTCACCAAAAACAATCCATCAAAATTACAAAAATACATAGTCGCATTAAGCGTTGCATCCATACATTGCATATTTGTAGTCATACGAGTCAAAGGCACCATAAGCTGCAATAGCTCTGATAGTCCATCTTGTTCCGCATTGTCTCATGTTACAAAAACAACAAAAACACCAAGCATAACTTTTACCACACTACAGTCAGTGGTCTGGGAATGTACCAAGAGTTTTCGTGATTCAGTCATCATTTTTCTCTTTAGCCATGTAATGTATCAAGTCAGACAGATTTTACGAAGGTAGAGTCATACTTGAAATACACCTTGTTACATAACATCCCAACACAAATCAAAACACTAAAATTCCCAAATTATGTGAACGAAAGACGAAACCTGCAAAATAATCTAGGTCACCACAAGCGAAACGGTTATCTTGCTCATCCCCCTATGCGAATGACCCCTAGAATGCTGAGAGTTGGCAAAAGGACAAGCATCCTCCCTACCCAATTCCCTAAGAATCCCTAAAGTTCTCAACAGTTGCAAAACACAAAAAATTTGCAAAATGTCAAAACTCCAAATTTGACAAACTATAGTGCACACATCAAAAGGCACAAACAACAGTGATTTTCATCACTCCATATCCCCAATCCCTTGCTCAAAAGAAAAACAAATCAAAATAAAAAGTGATCTTATCACTACAAAAGAGCAAGTATCCCAATACAATTGAAGAAAAGAAGGGAGTTGACCTTGAATCCCTGGAACTCTCAGCATTCTATAGGTCATAAGGCAAGCTTTAGTACCAATTTGGTTGATAGCATATCGGTAATGAGTAAACCTCCCACATGACGATATATCTCGTCACATTAACTTGCATACAGATCAATGTTTGCATGTGGATGAGCTAGCTTATGGCATCCTGGATTACATCGCAGATTAATCTTAGTACATACAACAAAGGAATTCGTGGAGCTAATTAGGTGATCCTCAAGACAGGTTCGGTTGAAAGCCCATCTGCACTGGCGGTATCCTAACAAATACCACTAAATGAACTCAATTGCACACACAGGGATGTGAAATAGCTTGGTTAAAAACAATTCTGACTCATACCTTGTTCAAAAGTCTTGTAAGACAAAGTATAGTCTTGGCTAGTGAGTTAAAACCATCTGAGTCTCAGAAAACCTTAGCTACATTTCTAAACCAACTGCGCCACTTTTCATCCTTACAATACCATCAAAAAAATACAAAAAAGAAAAAGAAAAACCATGTATACATGTAAAGTCATGCATCACAGCAATCGCCTAAAAACAAAATAACAGAGTTCTAAACAGTCTATGGTGCCATAGCCAAACATCACAAATCCCACTCATCCATTTCATATCTGCATATCACATATAAATAAATAAATAAATAAAAATCATTTGCATTCATCATAGCATATGCATCCATCAAAATAAATCAACATGCATACATCCATATTCATCAACCATCATGCACAAGATCAAAGAAAATCAAAACAACAAAAACAACAAATAAATGCAACACAAAAACAAAAAGCAATAAACATTGCCAGACACAAGTGCTCTTGCACTTAACCTCTTGGCATAGAAAAACTAATGTCAGGGTCTACATTGTCGCTATCCTACTCCCTAAGAAGGCTACCATAGCCGGACCGCTCCATGGGAAGATGGATTTTTGACAACTTAATCCCCAAATAGTGTCACAAAAAACAAAAAAACAACAAATAAATGTAACACAAAAACAAAAAGCAATAAACATTGCCAGACAAGAGTGCTCTTGCACTTAACCTCTTGGCATAGCAAAAATGATGTCAGGGTTTACATTGTCAATATCCTACTCCCCAAGAAGGCTACCATAGCCGGACCGCTCCACGGGAAGACAAATTTTGACAATTTAATCCCAAAATGGTGTCACAAAAAACAACAAAACAACAAAAAATTCAACACAAAACAAGCAATAAACATTGCCAGACACAAGTGCTCTTGCACTTAAACTCTTGGCATGGCAAATCGACATCAGGATCACAAATTATCACTATCCTACTCCCTAAGAAGGCTACCATAGCTGGACCGCTCCACGGGAAGACAGATTTTTGACAATTTAATCACCAAATGGTGTCACAAAAACAACAAAAACAAGAAAAAAATGCAACAAACACAAAACCAACAATAAACATTCCCAGCCACAAGTGCTCTTGCACTTAACCTCTTGGCATACCAAAATTGATGTCGGGGTTTACATTGTCACTATCCTACTCCCGAAGAAGGCTACCATAGCCGGACCGCTCCACGGGAGGACGGATTGCCGACAATTCAATCACCAAATGGTGTCACAAAAACAACAAAAACAGTACAAAATTTGACAAAAACACAACAAAAACAAGGCCGGACACAAGTGCTCTCGCACTTAGCCTCTAGGCAAAGAAAATCGATGTCGAGGTCCAAATTATCGCACTCCTAATTCCCCAAGAAGGCTATCATAGCCGGACCGCTCCACGGGAAATAGGTTTTCGATGATTTCACCTCATTATGACATCACCAAAAGGGTTAACACCCACCAAAAATAGGTCCATATGTTGAAAAAATTGCACACGCTTAACGGTAAACACTCTAAAGGCAACCTTGCACAAGTCATCTTGGGTCAAGCGACTCGTCGCTTCTCTCACGAAGGTTATTCCCTCATCGATTCGTCGCTTGAGGGGGTAGTCACACTTAGTCACCAACCAACAATCACACACCCAATTAAGGAAAATGACATGCATTCAAAGAATCACTGACAAATACAATCACGCTCCTGCTTGGGGCGAGAAACAAGCAACAATCAAATCAAGCAAACACTTGGCATTTCGTGAATCATGAACACAAGGTTCCCCCGAGGATAAAAATGCCCTTCACTTGTTCATGACTGATCAATGTCTAAGTTCAAGATTTCGTGAATCATGAACACAAGGTTCCCCCTGAGGATAAAAACGCCCTTCACTTTTTCATGACTGATCGATGTCTGAGTTCAAGTCACACCTCACCAAAACAAGTTAATACTTGAAATCAAATTCCTTAGCTCGTCAGAAGCAAGGATTCAAGAATGCATGCCATTTCCATACTTGGGGCATCAAAAGTTGGTTAGGTTACCAAGAAACCCTAATCATTAGTGCTTTGGTTATCTATTTTTGCTCAGCACTACGTCACCCATAGTGCTTCCCAAAAAGGGGAATCTCGTAGACACCAAAACAGCACCAATCCGATTATGTGACCGCAAACACTGATCGCTTTGGCAAACACAGCCCCCAGGGGCAGCCCTCAGAGGTTAAACAGTGGTCTTAACCACTTTCATAGCAATTTTGTGAGGTCAAGAAGCAATTTGGAACACTTGGACACTTTGCCCAGTATTCGTCTCACCCAGGGACGAATTCAAAATAGAATCCGTCCCACCCCAGGACGGATTTCGAATCCGTCCCTGGGTGGGACGAATTCCAAGCTTAACGGGAAAAAAGGCAAATGGTGCCAAGTGGCAGCCCGCAACAGTCGCTTAAGGGCTCCTACCTTGCACGCATGTGTAAGTGGACAGAGGGGCCGTTAGAGGACTGTTACAAGAAGCATTTATCAAAGTTCAAGTCAATTGAGGACTCCCCTCCCTCATGGGAAGACAAGACTGCCACATGGCGCCTATGGCGAACACTTGGATTTTGTGCTTCCCTCCCAAAATATACCCCTTGGGTCTATAAAAGGTGGGACTTTTCTCACCCAAAACATATAGGTTGAAGGAGTTTTCAAGCAACGAAGTGCTGCCAAATTGAAGACTCACTTGCATCCCCCTTTGTTCACCTTCCTACATCCATCAATCTCTTTTGCAAGGGAGGTTGTTGGGTGGCCTTTGGAAGCTCGAACCTTACTCAAATCCGACTCATGGACATCTGAAACTACCAATTCGCCGACCCCCAATCCTAAAAGGTTTTGGGCCCATCCTTGGTGGATTGGCTCCAAAATCGAGGGCCAACGGTGGGAGGCCCACTTGGGCACCCCCGCACCCCCAAGTCCTAATTTTAGTTTTTGAGCACTTTAGATTATTTTTTAGATTGCATTCTGTGTTACTAGGTCTTATTAGTCTATAATTGCAATTTTGTAGCTTTTGGTTAGAGTTTAGGGTGTTTTGTATTGCTTTGTCGTTTCGCTAACTTGCAGGTGTCAAGGTCAAATTCCCGAGGGTGGAGGCCAAATTGGGAAAATCCGACCATCTGGGTCGTCCCAAAATGGCCCCAATTACCTAACCCCCCTATTTGCAGGAGTTTTGCAGGTCCCGGGATCCGACATTGGAGCAGCAGCAGGTCGGTTTCTCCTACTCAGAAGAATTCGTCCCACCCAGGGATGAATTACAGTCAGAATTCGTCCTGCCCAGGGACGAATTCTAGTTTAAGGTGGATTGGCTAGCTGCCTCAGTGGCAGTGGCCTTCTGGTAACTTTTCTTACCTTCTGTCAGGTTTTGAAGCAATTTGGATTCACTGTTTTCACTATTTCGGGCAAATATTCGTATGCATATTTTGTTAGTTTTACAGAGAGAATGCTTTTCATTTGCAGCAGGTGCTACTAACGTCTTGATCATTTCTTTGTTCGTAGGAGAAGCAGCAGAGGCAAAGAACTCATCGACATCAGCGGCGGCATCATCTTGGCCAGCCCATTACAATCGTGGGCACGCGGAAGGAGGAATCATTCAGCGATTGTAATCAAACCCTATTTGCGCTCCTAGCCCCTGAAAAGGGAGGAGGCATTATTGTAACAGAGATCGAAGGAAATTAATGAAAGGGCTGTGTTTTCTTTATCTGATTGCGTCTCTTCCAATGTGTCTCTTTTCGTTTCATGCAATGTACATTCCTAGGACTTAAGCGTGCTTAATTTTGAATGCAATCGCACTTGGTGTTTCTTTTGACCGGAATCTCATGCTTTCAATTCCCAATCTTGTTACTATTTAAATGAACAATTCTCTTCTTGCCTTGCTGACAGATGATGAGATTCTTACTGCTACTAAGTCTTTGGGCTCGTTAAAGGCTCCTAGCCTGGATGTCTTCCTGCCTATTTTTTTCTAGAAATATTGGCATATTTGTGGGAAGGATGTTTGTGACACCATTCGCCATATCCAAACCTCAAGATAATTTCCAAGGTCATTGAACTCTACTTTTCTAGCTTTAATTCCCAAGAAGGACTTTGTGTCATCGTTCAACGACTTTAGTCCAATAAGCTTGTGCAATACAGTTTATAAAATTTTCTCCAAATTTATGGTCAACAGATTAAAACCTATCCTATCGGCCATTATTGACGCAATCCAAAGCGGTATTTGTTTCTAAAAGACAAATCCTTGATGGTGCGATAGTAATCCATGAACTTCTTCATTCGGATCAGAAAACTAGAAGGGCAGCTTTTTTCCTTAAGCTGGATGTTAATAAAGCTTATGATAGGATTTTTTGGCCCTTTTTATTTTTTGGTTCTTAGAAAATTTGGCTTTAGTGATTCCTTGGTGAATCTTATGGAGGCCGCCATTTCCTCAGCTTAGTTTTCAATTTTGATAAGTGAATCCCCGACTAATTTTTTCAACTTGTAAAGAGGCTTGCTATATGGTGACCCTATCTCCCCCTTTCTCTTTATAATAATCATAGAGGCTCTTGGACGTTCCATTAAATAATGGGACATGTAGTTTGGTGTCAAGTTAGCTATGTAGATCCTCCTATTTCTCATCACTAGTTTGCGGATGATACGATGTTATCCTGTCTGACGTCTGTCTACCATGCTAGGGATGTCAAAAGTATTTTAGATTGTTATGGGAGAGCCTCCAAATAGCTAATAAGCTTTCTTAAAAGTAGCATCTTTTTCACCAATACTCCTATGGTTCATCAGCATAAGATTACTTCTTTGCTGGGATTCCAGATTGTTTCTCTTCCAGTCACGTATTTGGGCCTTCATTTGTTTACTGGACGTTTGAAAAAAGAATTTTGGACTCCGGTAGTAGAAAGGGTTCAGAAAAAACTCTCGTCATGGAAGGGTGCTCTTTTAAGTCAGGCTAGCAAATCTATTCTCGTTTAGAGTATGCTTCAAAGCATTTCACTTTACTTTATGCCGATTTTTAGTGTCCCTACTAAAGTGGCGGCTAAATTTGACAGTATTTGCAAGGATTTTCTATGGGTGGGGCCAGACCTTAAAGGAAATATTCATCTTTGTTCTTAGAAATAGGTTTGTCTGAGGAAAAAAGGAGGTATTAATTTGAAAAGTGTTGCGTTAATGAATAGGACCTTTGTCTCTAAACAAGCATGGAGAGTTACCTTCGGAGTGGATAGTATTTGGTGCCACATTTTAACAGCCAAATATCAGTTTAATAACTTTTTATCTGATCCGCTCTCCTCGGAAGGTTCAACTTTTTGGAAAAGCATTATCAAATATAGAGAGTTTATTAAATCCAATAGTTCTTGGGTGATTGTAAATGGGAGATCAGTATCATTTTGGGATGACCCATGGTTAAGAGATTGTCCTTTGGTGGAGGAACAACATTTCATTGAAATTTGTGTACTCTCTAAGGAAGTTGGTTTCATTAAAGTGGTGGATTTCATATTTATTTAAAATAATCAAAGGATTTGGTTGAAGACCCCCCCTTTATGAGAACTGTTCAGGATCAAAGGGCTTGGAACTTAATTCTTTTGGACCTTCATCGTTATGTACTTCACAATGAGGAAATTAGGGACAGGTTGGTGTGGAACGATGATAGTGAGGGCAACTTCTCAATTAAATCTGCTTACTCTTTTCTTTGCCCTCATGGAAATTATGGTTGGCCTTGGGATAAAATCTGGGTGAAGAATATAACTCCCAAAATTAACATTTTTTATTGGCTTGCGGTGCAAAATAAAGTTCTAACAATTGATAATCTTCACAAGCGTGGATTCAATTTTGTCAATCATTGTTTTTTATGCAAGCAGGAGTGGGAGTCAATGACCCATCTATTTCTTAGATGTAGGATGTTTTAGAACATCTTTTATTTTTGTCTTCAACAAATTGGGTTAACTTGGTTGTTACCGAATTCCATTTTTGACATGGTCAATCAGTGGTCATCTCCTTTTTGTTCGCCACACATGAAATATTTTTGAAAATTCTTGTTGTCCCATATTGTTTGGGGAGTGTGGAAATAACGTAATGCTCGAGTTTTCAAAAACAAAGAGGGTGACCTAGGTCATTTGTGCAATAGAATTCTTTGGAAAGTAGGTGAAAGCATGTCATCTGCCTTAAAGGAGTCTCTTCCTTCTATCCCTGGGGATCATCCTAACTTTTTCTATGGAGTATGCTTTGGTATTTTGTCCAGACCTAAGACCTCCATCGGTGCCCAACATTTGCATTACGGTGAAGTGGACCCCATCCCCTCTGGGGTGGCTAAAACTTAACTTCAATGGAACATCGAAGGGAAATCCAAGAAAAGTTGGCGCAAGTGGATTAATAAGAGATCATCTCGACAAAATAGTTTTGGCTTTTATCGAAGACTTAGGAGAGCAGTCTTCCCATTTTGCTGAGTGTAGAGCGGCCTATTGGGGTATTCAATTATTAAAAGAATTGGGAGATCATGGAGTCACTATTGAAGGCTATTCACTTAATACTGTGAATATACTGAAAGGAAGTTGCAGATCGGGTTGGCACTTTTCAAACCTTATTGACAAATCCAGGGCCTACATGTCTTCCTTTGAAGAATTATCTATCAACCATGTGTATAGGGAAGGAAACATGGTGGCTGATTGTCTAGCTAATTTGGCAGTTGGAAGTCAGGGCTTCAATGTGTGGCATTCTGACTTTTCGAAGGAATTGATAAGACTTGTTAATGATGATAAACCATAAGGTTGGTTGGTTGTTCCCATGGTTTCTACTATCGATATGGATTTTTTTGGAATGATGGTAGAGAAGATTCAAGAGATTTCTTATGAGGTCATTTGGAAGTTGATGTCGTGCAGAATGACCCATATTTTCTTGGTGATTTTTAAAATTCAAATTCAAATTTTGACTCAGTATTTTGGAACTTGGATTTTGGTGGTCTCGATTAATTTTGCAATAATGGGGGAAATATTTGGGTTAAAATTTGAATATTGCACCAATATGTCTCCTTGTAAGATACGATGGTTCATCTTAGGCAATTTTCTCATTACTTCCATTTATGATGTAAGGTGGCAAGTGTGGTGTAGTTAGCCAAACGTTCCCATATGGTAGTGGTGTAATTCAAATCCTGGGTCTTTATTGCCTCTCTATCCATTTTTAAGGTGGTGGATCTTCTTGGGTGTTGTTATGACGACGATCATTTTTTGAACTTGGGGGGCTCTTTGTCCTTTCCTCGTCAGGGGGAGCTTCTACAAAAGAACATTACTCCTGGATGTCTCTGCCATATGGATTTATGAATCTCATTTTTCAAGATCTTTTATTAGGCATTTTTGGTTGTTGGTATTTGGGTGCTGACGAATGGAACTTTCGTGAACCTGGGCTCAAGGATTTGTGTTCATCAGTTCTTTTTTGAAAAGGGATTTTCATGGTTTGTGTTGAGCGTTGGTACTTTCCACATTGAATATGATGGTGTTCTTTCCAAGTATAGATGAAGGTGGCATTTGGAAACTTCCTTGTTGTTCAGCCTTTCTAGAGAATGCTTGACACCTTTCCCTCTTATTTCCCTTTCTAGGACAGTCGGGCTCTATCGGTTTGCTTTTCTCTGCATTCTCAAATGGTTTCAGTTTTCTTTGTGGTGGAGCCCTCATCTGGATTTAGGATGGTTCTCAAATGGTTTTTTATGGTCTGGATCCCTTTGGAATTTTCTTTTTCATGGATTTCTTGGGTCATTTAGGAAATCTCATGTTTTCTTCTTAGTGCTTTCTCAGGATAGCTTTGTTTTTGTTCTGTGTTGTAGTGAGAATTTTTCTAGTTTTTTTGACTTTCAGTTCTCGTTTGTGGCCCTCGTGAGTTGTTTTATTCTTCTACCTGGTTTGGAGGTCATCATGTTCTCTATGAAGGAGTGGAATTAACTATGAGACCCCTTCCTAGTGTTTCTCATTGTTCTGTGAGTGGACCTACTTTGCCCTTCCTTTCTATTGGGTGGTTGATTTCTATGTTAATGCTCTAGTATTTGAGTGTTCTTATGCCTTGCCTTGTTCATTATTTGTACCATCTGGTCCTTGTAAGTTCCTCATTCTAGGTTTCTTCTATGTGGTCTGAGTTAGTCATCTGTTGGTTTAGTTTTACCATGGGAAAAGCTAAGATTTATCTTGCTAAGCCTAAATTGCGTAAACCTCGTTTGGAACCTTCGTCTACTTATTTTGATAAAGAGGTTAAGTCTATATTATCTGATGGAGGCCTTCTACATTGTATCTTAAAATTCCATGGTCACAACCCTTTGCTTACTAAATGCATGGTTTCTTCCTAGAATGAGGTTTGGGTTAGTTTCTATTCATGGTATTTTCAAGTTTCGATGGATCTTATAAGTAGAACCACTGGTCTGGCTTTGGATGGTGCCTATCACAACCATGAAAGGTATTTTTATTGCAATAAATCACTCTATTTCTGGATAAGGAGGAGTTTTTGTCGCGAATTCAGAATAATTTCAATGCTACGACTTTGCCCTCTCCTTGGAACCGTGTTGTGCGGGTCATTATGGATTATTTTACCCTGGACCCTTCTTATGATATTATAAGGAGTTTTCATGCAATGTTTTTAAATCATCTTAGACGTAAATCATGTATGAACATTCCTTTATTCCTTTTTCAATCCATACAAAATTCCTTCCTTAATGTCCAAGTAGGTCATGGTCAAACCCCTATCCACCAAGACCTGGTGCTATTGGTTTTTGAACAAGCTACATTGGAGCGTAGCCTTGATGCTAACAATTTGTTGAAGCCTCTTGCATATCCTTTTGTTCCTATGGCTAGTGGTCCCAAGCTGAATGTGGACTCCCCCTCTGTTGGCGGTGGTTCTTGGTTAGCCTCTGGAATAGACACTGAAGATAGTGTGGACACTCTCTCTTTCACTTTTGGTGTTGTCCTAGAGCAGATTTCTAAAAATATTTAGATCTCTTCAAAAGGGGTTTGGGGTGGGGACCCAAAGGCGAATGAGGTTTTCTCGTTGGGTCACACTGTTAATTTTTATTCGGCCCCTAAGGTGAGTGTGGTAGATCTTGGCGGTTCTAATTTGAAGTCGGATGGTGTTGCTTCGAGGTGCGTCACAAGTCTAAATAGCTTCGGAGCAAATTGGAGGAGGGTGATTCCCCCATTACTATGGTGTTCTCGGATCTTGATGTTCTACCGAGGGATCTTCCTCGAGAGAAGTCTATGGAGGAAATCTATTCTCCTAGAGTGTCTGAGAATTTTAAATATTTGGTTCTCCAAGATTTAAAGCTCATTGATATTAACCAACGTAAAATTTGGAGCACGTTGAAATTCACCCTCGACTTAACTAAAAATGTATCTAGCCTGGTGGCTAATGTAACTCAAGGTGTTCATAAGTTGGGGTAGAACTATCTCAGTTCTCCTCTCTTTGATGCCTTGTGGTCTGGTTCCTACTTTTTCTTCTGGTTTGCCTTTGGGTTTTCCAAGATTTTTTTTGGGTTTTTCGCCTTGGCTTTCTTTGTAGTGGTTGTGGGATCCTGTTAAAACCCTTTCATTTTAATAGGACAAAAAAAAAAATTGTTAATAATAGGTAAATTTAAAGTGTCAAAAAAATATTATATATATATATGGTTATTGTGAGAAACTTTTTATATTAATATAATTAATATGGAGTGAGTTTTATAAAATAAGATGATAATTAATATCATCTTATTTTATAAAACTATGGAGTGAATTGTGTAAAATAAAATGATATTAACCATTTAAAAAAAAAAAATTGGATACATAAATTATGATAATAGTATTTTATGACCACCATATCATATACAAAATATTTTTTAATTTTATATAATTAATTAAAAAACAAATAAACATGAAGTGACAAGTTAACAAATTCTAAAGTGATAAATAATGTCAAGAATTTTTTGTTTTTTTTTAATAGAGTATCTATTGGTTTTGAAGTTTTATTGTGTAAGTTATATCTATAAGTTATTATTTTATATTATTTTTAATAAGTTTATTTTTTATTTTGTAATAATTATTTTTTATTTTTAAATGAATATATTGAAAGCACGAGATTTCGAGCGAAGGAAACACTAATTGCGATGCATTCAAAATCAAATACGCTTAAGTCCTAGAAATGTAGAATGCATGAAATGAAAGAGACGCATTGAAATGAGATACAAGAAAATGGAGAAAACACATCCCTTTCATTAAACTCTCTTGATCTCTGTTACAAAGATGCCTCCTCCCTTTTCAGGGACTAGGAGCGTTAAAATAATTTGATTACAATTGAGACTTAAGGTTCCTCTTTCCGCGTGCCCACACTTGAAATGGGCGGGCCAAGATGATGCCGCCGCTGATGTTGATGAGTCCTTAACCTCTGTTGCTCCTCCTACGAACAAAGAAACAACAAATATGTCAGTAGCACCTGTTGCAAATAGTAAGTGTTTGTTCTCTAAAATCGCCAAAAGATGCATGTAAATAATTAGCCAAATCGATAGACAAAATGACTCTAAATGACCTGAAAATCTAACAGAGGACAGAAGACATAACCAGAGGGCCAATGCCATTGAAACATTCAGCCAATTTGCCTTCAACTGGAATTCATCCCTGGGCAGGACGAATTCTGACTGCTATTCGTCCCTGGGTGAGACGAATTCTGCTGTGTTTGAAAAGCCGAAGTGGTACTGCTCCAATGTCAAATTTTGAGACCTCCAAAACACCTACAAACAGAGGGGTTATGTAATTGGGGCCATTTTGGGACGACCCAGATGGTCGGATTCTTCCAATTTGGCCTCTATCCTCGAGAATTCGATGTCGCCACCTGCAAGTTAGTAGGACAACAAAGCGACAAAAGGCATGATAAAATCTGATCAAAATGTTATGAAATTGAAGCTATGAGTTAATCAAACAGAATAACATGAGATGCAACCTAAAACAATAATCTAGAATGCTTTTGGAATAAAACTTAGAAAGTGCGGGGGTGCCCAAGTGGGCCTCCCACCGTTGGCACTTGATCTTGGCGCCAATCCACTAGGGATGGGCCCAAAACCTCTTAGGATTGGGGTGTCTGCAAATTGGTGGTGTAAGGTGGTAAAATGTTGGATTTGGTTTGGATCCACGCTTCCAAAAGCCACCCAATAACCTCTCTTGCAAAAGAGATTAGTGGATGTGAGAAGGTGAATCAAAAGGATGCAAGTGGGTATTCAATCGGACAACACTTCGTTGCTTAGAATCACCTCAAATATCTTTCTTGGGTGAGAAAATTCTCACCTTTTATAGACCCATGGGGTCTCTTTTGATAGGGAAGCATAAGTGCCATGTGTTGGTCATAGGTGCCATGTGGCAGTCAAGTCTTCCCATGAGGGAGGGGAGTCCTCCATGACTTGGGCTTTCATAACTGCCCTTGTGATAGTCCTCTAATGGCCTCTCTGTCCACCCACACACGCGTGCAAGGTAGGAGTCATTAACTGACTGTCCTGGGCTGCCACTTGGTGCCATTCTTCTTTTTGCCCGTTAAACTCAGAATTCGTCCCTACCAGAGACGAATTCAGAATTCGTCTCTGGGTGAGACGGATTCCATTTTGAATTCGTCCCCGGGTGAGACGAATATTGAGCAAAGTGTCTAAATGTACCAAATTGCCTCTTGACCTTACAAAATTGCTATGAAAGTGGTTAGGACCACTGTTTGACCTCTGAGGGCTGCCCTGGGGGCTGTGTTTGTCAAAGCGATCAGTGTTTGCGGTCACATAATCGGATTGGTGCTATTTTGGTGTCTACATATATGAAATTAGAAAAGGTTTTATTTATATTTTATTGTGATTACATAGTGGTATTATAATAGTTTGGTTATTATGCATTTATTATTTAGTAAGATTTCATATTATTTAAAAATATATTTTTAATTTGTGTAAATGGTATTAGTTTAATGATTTAATTCCTCTACTTTCAAGGAGAAGATCAAAATTCAAATCTTGTCAAATGACACTTGTATAATAGCCAAGTTATTTGTAATTTTACTATATGATGATGTAATACAAATAGGATTCATTTCAATCCATATAACCAATAATTGTATATATATAATAATTTGGTTAAATTTAATATACGGTGATGACTCCTTATAAAGTAAAAAATCTTAAATAAACATGGCTATTTGTTGTCTACACAATATCTTGTCCTATATTTTTATAATATGTATTAGTTTTAATATATATGAAATTTATAATGTATGTTAATTTTAATATATATTATAAGAAAAATATTTGATAAATATTATAAATATGTGTTCTTAAATTTTAATGTGTTAATATTTCACACAATACAATAATATAATTTTTTAATAATATAACTTATGTTACACTAAAATAATTAAAAGAATGTGAAAGCACGAGATTCCGGGCAAAGGAAACACCAAGTGCGATTGCATTCAAAATTAAGTATGCTTAAGTCCTAGAAATGTAAATTGCATAAAATGGAAAAGAAACACATTGGAAGAGACACAAGCAAATAGAGAAAACACAACCCTTTCATTAATATCCCTTGATCTCTGTTACAATGACGTCTCCTCCCTTTTCAGGGGCTAGGAGCACAAATAGAGTTTGATTACAATCACTAAATGATTCCTCTTTCCGCGTGCCCACGATTGCAATGGGCGGGCCAAGATGATGTCGTCGCTGATGTCGATGAGTTCTTCGCCTCTGTTGCTTCTCCTGTGAACAAAGAAATGACCAAGACGTCGGTGAAAGCACGAGATTCCGGTCAAAGGAAACACCAAGTGCGATTGCATTCAAAATTAAGTACGCTTAAGTCCTAGAAATGTAAATTGCATGAAACGAAAAAGAGACACATTGGAAGAGACGCAATCAAATAGAGAAAACACAGCCCTTTCATTAATTTCCCTTGATCTCTGTTACAATGATGCCTCCTCCCTTTTCAGGGGCTAGGAGCGCAAATAGGGTTTGATTACAATCACTGAATGATTCCTCTTTCCGCATGCCCACGATTGCAATGGGCGGGCCAAGATGATGCCGCCGCTAATGTCGATGAGTTCTTCGCCTCTGCTGCTTCTCCTACGAACAAAGAAATGACCAAGGCGTCAGTAGCACCTACTGCAAATGAAAAGCATTCTCTCTCTAAAACCAATGAAATATGCATATGAATATTTGCCTGAAACAGTGAATACAGTGACACCAAATTGCTTCAAAACTTGATAGAAGGTAAGAAAAGTTACCAGAAATCCACTGCCACTGAGGCAGCTGGCCAATCCACCTTCGACTGGAATTCATCCCTGGGCAGGACGAATTCTGACTGTAATTCGTCCCTGGGTGGGACGAATTCTTTTGAGTTGAAGAAACCGACCTGCTGCTGCTCCAATGTCAGATCTCGGGACCTGCAAAACGCCTGCAAACAGGGGGGTTATGCAATTGGGGCCATTTTGGGATGACCCAGATGGTTGAATTTTCCCAATTTGGCCTCCACCCTCGGGAATTTGACCTTGACACCTACAAGTTAGCGAAACGACAAAGCAATACAAAACATCCTAAAATCTGACCAAAAGTTACAAAATTGCAATTATGGACTAATCAGACCTAGTAACACAGAATGCAATCTAAAAAATAATCTAAAATGCTCAAAAACTAAAATTAGGACTTGGGAGGTGCGGGGGTGCCCAAGTGGGCCTCCCACCGTTGGCCCTCGATTTTGGATCCAATCCACCAGGGATGGGCCCAAAACCTTTTAGGATTGGGGGGTCGGCGAATTGGTAGGTTCAGGTGTCCATGCGTTGGATTTGGGTAAGGTTAGAGCTTCCAAAGGCCACCCAACAACCTCCCTTGCAAAAGAGATTGGTAGATGTGGGAAGGTGAACCAAGAGGGATGCAAGTGAGTCTTCAATTCGGCAGCACTTCGTTTCTTGAACACTCCTTTTACCTGTCTGTTTTGGGTGAGAAAAGTCCCACCTTTTATAGACCCAAGGGGTCTCTTTTTGGATGGAAGCACAAAATTCAAGTGTTGGCCATAGGCGCCATGTGGCAGTCTTGTCTTCCCATGAGGGAGGGGAGTCCTCCATTGACTTGAAATTTGATAAATGCTTTTTGTAACAGTCCTCTAACGGCCCCTCTGTCCACCTACACATGCGTGCGAGGTAGGAGCCCTTAACTGACTGTTCTGGGCTGCCACTTGGCACCATTTGCCTTTTTGCCCGTTAATCTTGGAATTCGTCCCACCCAGGGACGGATTCAGAATTCGTCTTGGGGTGGGACGGATTCTATTTTGAATTCGTCCCGGGGTGAGACGAGTACTGGGCAAAGTGTCCAAGTGTGCCAAATTGCTTCTTGACCTTACAAAATTGCTATGAAAGTGGTTAGGACCACTGTTTAACCTCTAAGGGCTGCCCTGGGGGCTGTGTTTGCCAAAGCGATCAGTGTTTGCAGTCACATAATCGGGTTGGTGCTGTTTTGGTGTCTACAGATGCCCCTTTTTGGGAAGCGCTGCGGGTGATGCAGTGCTGAGCAAAAATAGATAACCAAAGCACTAATGATTAGGGTTTCTTGGTAACATAACCAACTTTTGATGCCCCAAGTATGGAAAGGGCATGCATTCTTGAATCCTTGCTTCTGACGAGCTAAGGCATTTGATTTCAAGTATTAACCTTGTTTTGGTGAGGTGTGACTTGAACTCGGACATTGATCGATCATGAACAAGTGAAGGGCGTTTTTATCCTCAGGGGGAACCTTGTGTTCATGATTCACGAAATGCCAAGTGTTTGATTGATTTGATTGTTGCTTGTTTACTGCCCCAAGCATGAGCGTGATTGTCTTTGTCAATGATTCTTTGAATGCATGTCGATTTCCTTAATTGGGTGTGTGATTGTTGATTGGTGACTAAGTGTGACTACCCCCTCAAGCGACGAATCGATGAGGGAATGACCTTTGTGAGCAAAGCGACGAGTCGCTTGACCCAAGATGACTTGTGCAGGTGTGCCTTTAGAGGGTTTACCGTTAAGCGTGTGCAATTTTTCCAACATATGGACCTATTTTTGGTGGGTGTTAACCTTTTTGGTGATGTCATAATGAGGTGAAATCGTCGACGACTTATTTCCCGTGGAGCGGTCCGGCTATGATAGCCTTCTTGGGGAACTAGGAGAGCGATAATTTGGACCTCGACATCGATTTTCTTTGCCTAGAGGTTAAGTGCAAGAGCACTTATGTCTGGCAATGTTTTTTTTTGCTATGTTTTTGTTGAATTTTGTACTGTTTTTAATGCAAATGCCCAGTCCTGAAGGCTTATAAAGCCCTCGTGGATAGATTCCTGGCAAAACTTGAGTGGTATGACATCGAGGCACTCCCTCGATCATCGAATCATTTTGCGGACACAATGGCCTCCTTAGGGTCACTAATCCCGCAAGACCTTTCCGGTGATGTAACAACCATTCGAGTCAAAACCTTATCGCAACCCGCGATGGAGCGCGCAAGCTCAGACTTGATGCCAGGAATCCACATGATCCAGATCGAACCATCTTCGGATAAGTTCTTTCGAATCCGATACTATCTGATACATGCCAACTGGGGGTCTTTGTTCTCCCCCACTCCCATTAATAGCAACACAACGCTATTTTTACAAGTTCTCTCCCAATCAGCATTTGTCAGGGAAGAACTCCAAAAGGGATTGGTTGTTCAAACTGTCGAGGTATCCGATCAACAGGACTGGTATTTACCAATAAGAGAATACCTCAAGGTAGGTAATCTACCCTTTGGATTGACGCAAGCCGCAAAACGAACATTCAAACAGAAAGCGGCAAAATATGTCTTGATAGGAGACATTTTGTATTGTCGCAGCTACGACGAAATTCTTCTTCGTTGCTTGGACCAGCAAGAGTCCACTTGGGCAGTCACCCAAGCGCATGATGGTACATGTGGTGGCCACTTCGGTGGTATGGCCATTGCAAAGCGCATTCTTTGCATGGGCTATTATTGGCCATATTTAGAGCGAGATTGCTACGCGTATGTCAAGAGGTGCGTAAAATGTCAACATCATGCCAATTTGATGCATGCACCTTCCTAGGCCCTACAGACAGTCTAGTCTGCTTGGCCATTTTTGCAGTGGGGCCTCGATCTAATCGGAAAGATCTCCCCTGCATCGTCAGACCGTCACACATTTATCATAACGACCACAGAATATTTTACCAAATGGGTGGAAGCAATTCCGTTAACCTCTACGACAGGACCCCGCATTGCGGAGTTCATTTTGCATTACATCATATGTCGTTTTGGTATTCCATCCAAAATAATCTCGGATAATGAGCCATCATTCAAGAACAAAGACGTGCGTGCTTTAACCACAAAGTACAAAATTCAGCACAACTTTTCAACACCCTATTATCCGCAAGCAAATGGGCAAGCGAGGCGTCAAACAAAATGCTAGTCGCCATCCTTAAAAAGACCGTCGCAGACAGTCATAAGGATTGGCACATACAAATCCCCCTTGCCCTTTGGGCTTATCGCACTAGCATTCAGACGCCCACTGGGGCAACTCCGTTTTCACTAGTGTATGGCTCAAAGGCAGTAATGCCTCTCGAGTTGGAAATTCCTTCCTTCCGCATATCAATGCAGGAATTCATCAATGATGACACTGCACGGCAGGCCCGGTTAGACCAACTTACGTTGCTTTACGAAAGACGCGTTAATGCTCTCGAGCACTTACGTATCTATCAAGAGCGGCTTAAGAGATCTTACAACATGAAAGTTCACCTAAGAGACTTTCGGGTTGGTGATCTGGTTTTGAAGGAAAACCAACAAAACTCTAATTTGCCGTCCCATATTAGAGACAAATTCGCGACAAATTGGCTAGGTCCTTATGTCATTGATAGCAAAATAGGACCAAGAACGTACAGGCTAGCTTCTCTTGACGGTATCAAGGAAACAGAACCCTTGAATATCAGTCATTTGCGACCATTTCATATCTAAGAAAGCCATGTACCAAAAAAAAAAAAAAAAAATTCAACAAAAACAAACAAACAAAAAGCTCCAAGGATTATCGCAATCTCTTGGTCAACCCAAAAAGATCCAAGGATTATCGCAATCTCTTGGTCAACCCAAAAAGCTCCAAGGATTATCGCAATCTCGTGGTCACCCAAAAAGCTCCAAGGATTATCGCAATCTCTTGGTCACCCAAAAAGCTCCAAGGATTATCGCAATCTCTTGGTCACCCAAAAAGCTCCAAGGATTATCGCAATCTCTTGGTCACCCAAAAAGCTCCAAGGATTATCGCAATCTCTTGGTCACCCAAAAAGCTCCAAGGATTATCGCAATCTCTTGGTCAACCCAAAAAGCTCCAAGGATTATTGCAATCTCTTGGCCAACCTAAAAGCTCCAAGGATTATCGCAATCGCTTGGTCACCTAAAAAGCTCCAAGGATTATCGCAATCTCTTGGTCAACCCAAAAAGCTCCAAGGATTATCGCAATCTCTTGGTCAAACAAATAAAAAAAAATTAAACAAAAACAAAACAATAAAAATCATCAAAAAAACACAAAGATTTGCATATCAATTCTAGGCATACTCGAATTCATCAAAATCAACAAAAACACCATGCATAAATTTTACCACACTACAGTCAGTGGTCTGGGAATGTACTAAGAGTTTCAGTGATTCAGTCATCATTTTCCTCTTTAGCCATGTAGTGTACCAAGTCGAACAGATTTTACAAAGGTAGAGTCATACTTGAAATACACCTTGTTACGTAACATCCCAACACAAATCAAAACACTAAAATTCCAAAATTGTGTAAACGAAAGACGAAACCTGCAAAATGATCTAGGTCACCACAAGAGAAACGGTTATCTTGCTCATCCCCCTGTGCGAATGACCCCTAGAATTCTGAGAGTTGGCAAAAGGACAAGCATCCTCCCTACCCAATTCCCACGCGACCTTTCCTTGCAGACTTCTGAGCTGCTTGATAGTGGTTGGGGGAGCCATTTCAAGGATTGCCTTGACTTTTTTTGGGTCCACTTCGATGCCTCGTTTTGAGACTATAAAACCCAAGAGTTTTCCAGATGTGACGCCGAACATGCACTTCTTGGGATTCAGTCTGACCTTATGTTCTATGAGGCGATCGAGAATCTTGCTTAAGTCACCGAGATGATCTGAGCGCAATTTAGACTTGGCTAACAAATCATCCATGTAATCTTCCAAAGTTTTGTGCATGTAATCATGGAAGATATACGTCATAGCACGTTGGTATGTAGCGCCAGCATTTTTAAGGCCAAAATGCATGACCTTATAACAAAATGTCCCCCAAGGCGTTGTGAATGCCGTTTTGAGTTGGTCTTCAGGATTGATACGAATTTGATTGTATCCTGAGAAACCGTCCATTAGGGAGAGCATTTCGTGACCTGCTGTAGCGTCTACCAATGCGTCGATGCTTGGCAAGGGGAAATCATCCTTAGGACTCGCTTTTTTTAGGTCTCAAAATTCGGTGCATATGCGAATCCTCCCGTCGGGCTTCTTGACGGGAACCATGTTGGAAAACTATGGCGGATAATCCACGCAGATGACAAATTGTGCATCCAGCAGCTTTTGTAATTCGTCTTTGACCATTAAGGTCACTGTTGGGTGCATTTTTCTTAGTTTTTGCTTTACTGGCTTGATTTTTGGATCAAGCGTTAAATTGTGCATGACTAGCTGCGGGTCTAGTCCTGGCATATCTTTGTACGACCATGCAAAAACCTCCTTCTTTTCTTTAAGAAGGGCAATGTAATCGGCTTGCTCTTGGGGGAAAGACTTACCCCCAGCTTGAGAATCCGTGGATTCATTGGATCTGTGCCGATGTCTACGTCAGTCGTCTCTTCGACTGACATGTGAGATCCGTCCTCCAACTGATGTGGAGTTGGGATTAAATGGATATCATCAGCTGAGTTAAGATTTGCGTTTGGGACCTCGGGTCCCTCTTCAGCTTGAAAAATATCTTGAGTTGTCCTTGGGGTAAAATGAAGCATTTCACCGAAAGGCCAGTACTCTGATGGTGACAATGGTGAATTGACGCGATCCCAGTCAATGGCATCCATGTTTAGATGCAATGACCATGATGGATCGGTCGGATTGCGAATGGGTGTGGTCAAATAAATGGAGATCATGTGGATGGAATGAATTTGGTCTCCAGAACCATGGGTGTGATGACTCAATTTTTTCAGATGTTCCCTATACTCTGGATCTGGCTCTACGGGAACAGGCACGAATGGATCCTCTCTAGGTGCAAATTCATCTCTATGTGTAAAAAGGAAGGCGGAGTCTTTCCTTGGCACTGCTGTCATGATGGGATCTCGAGGTGGACGATGCTCATCTTGAATTTGGAGCCATAGGCCTAGCACTTGGTCCCACCTCATTGGGTCTACGTGCCATTCATGTCCCAACCGTATACCCATTTGTCCCATTAGATCTTCATGGGTTAGAGCGTGGTGATGTCGTCACGCATGTCTGAGATAGTCCATTTTAGTTTCGTCTTCTGAATCGCTTTCATAGATCCAAAATTGTTCATCCTCTTCAGCATCTGTTGCTTGCGACATTGAGGACTCTTCCTATTCCAGTGAATTAATCTGGTCCCATTGCGGTTGTTCCACTCTTAGTGGAGAGACCTGATTCTTTTGAGACTGTGTTATTTCGTCTGGAACCTCTAAGGGGAACAGTTTCAAAAAAATGTCTGGAAGCCGTTGTTGTTCTCTTTGAGGACTGCTCTCTGAACTTTCACCTCTCTCTAGCAAAGGAGAGGGATTATTGCTATTTCCAGGGGTGTTTGTAGACCATGGGAGATAATCCCCCAATGTGTATTCTGTGTTTGGATTTGCGTACGGGTCTTGTGCCAATCCCCCCCTGTTGCCTATTTCTAGGCCTTGCATGTTTTCAACCAAGATGTCTAATGGCGGGGATGGTTTAACCCTACCCCCGACTTGTCATACGGCATCCGATATCTTGGTTGGAAAAGGATCCGCATCCCTTGCTCATATCCGCCTAGCCCATACCCATGCCAATTGCATTGTTCAAGATATTTTAGGGCAAATTCTGGGTTCGACAGATAATTGATGTTTTTGACAAAAGGCTCTTCATCTGTTTCCTTTTGTTCGCATGGTTCAGAACCATGATCAAGGCCCCCATACACAAAATTCGTTTGGTTCGGTGGGTAGCCTAGAGGGACGATTGTTCCAATGGGAAGGCGAGGTCTTCCCATGTCTTGTACTGACTCCAGTGTGGGGGTTGCCACAACATTTTGCACTATGTACTCTCCCAGGCCTGTACTGGCCATCTCAACAGTGATTGTTGATGATTGGGTAGGAGGAAACGGTAGTCCTTCCTGAGTCCATTCCATGTTTGGTGGTTCAGGGATCTTGGTTTTCGTTGTGTTGGGCGCTTCCTCTATTGATATTGCTGAGATCGTGGGCAACCCCTCTTCTAGAGGCTTAACCTCCTCCATGATTTGCTTTCCCTTGTCCTTCTGTTGAGCCACGATAGGTGGCGTTGATGATGAAGGAGCCGATGATGAAGTCTCACCTGGCTGGGATTTTGCCTTGTTGGCCACCAGTGGTGCCTGCGGTATTGAACCCTGTTTAGATGGATTTAATTGAAAATCCAAATGTGTTGATGGGAGGGTCGATTGAGGTATGAATTGTACCGCATTGCAATACTTGAAGGGCTCTAAGTCCATTGGGACTACATGTATTTGCCCTTCATAGGCATACTTCAAGCACTGGTGTGCGATCGAGGGGACACACTTCATGTCCCTGATCCAAGGCCACCCTAGCAGTATGTTATAAGCCATTTCGCCTTCCAGCACATGGCACAGTGTGGGTGTTGACTTTTGTCCTACCTGTATAGGCAGAACGACTATGTCGACTGTCGAGCATATTGCATCGTTAAAAGCTCGCAGTGTGTACGTAGAAGTGGTGATGTGAGAGGCTGGCAGTTTTAAATGCTTTAACGCTGCAGTGGTTATGATGTTACTAGACGAGCCAGTATCTATCAGCACTCTCTTGTACGGGATCTCATTGACCCGTACGATAATGTGCAAGGGTGGATCCGGCATGTCATTCGATATTGTTTTGACCTCGTTTTCTTTGAATGTGATGACAGGCTCCGTACATTGTTTCACATGTCCCACGAAAGCGTTGAAAGAATTTGCTTCGTGGGGTTGTACTTCAATGGCTTTTAAAATGTCCATAAGAGCTTCTCTATGGGGAGCTGATTGTTGAATAAGCTCGTAGATGGACAGCCTAGCCGACGTGGTCCGCAAACTCTGCGTGAGTTTGGTTCATATCGTGACCTCAGGTCTAGGCGGAGGTAACTGCGTTGGGCATTGTTGAAGGCTGCGATGTCAACGGAACTTCCCTCGCAGTACCTCGGGGGCAACTTCGGGTATTTTCTGTTCCTTGTTACAATGCTAATCATTCCCACAAATCCTTGCGCGGGAAGATCTTGTCGCACCTCGTTAATTTGGACCAGTTTTGTCTGCGCCTCGTGGGCAGGCAAGGGGTCCTTGAATACCCCCATTTGTTGGTTGTTAGGTGCGATGGGGTTGTCCACGACCAATGTTCGATTTTCGATCAAATCCTGGACTAGTTCTTTGAATTTCCAGCACCCATTTAGGTCATGTCCTCTGCGTCTATGAAATCTGCAATACAATTCCTCCCTATACCCCCTAGGCTTGGGAACGTTAGGGTCAAAAATTTGGATTTCTGGCAGAGTAACTAAATTTTCCGTTGACAAGCGGTCAAATAAGGAGTCCCTAGACTCCGCATACGGGGTGAATTGTCGCCTAGGGCGACGCTGCTGATACTTTTCCTATCTCCTGTTATCTCTTTCATAAGCAGGAGGCACTGCCTGGTAGTTAGCCTTTTGAGGCTGCATTTCTTGCATAGGCGCGGGGACATTTATCGCAACTTGGTTGACTGCAGCGTGTTGTGGTTGCATTGTCCCAGTTTTAGTGGTTTTATTCCACTCTTTCTTCTTAGGCTTGGCAATTGCGCCTTCGCCTATCTTAATCTCTTCTATGACTCTGGCTTGCGCCAAAGCTTCTTCTAAGCTGTTGTATTGTCGCAGACAACAATAGACCAGAGATTGATTTTAAACAACTTTTCGCGAACATTTGCGTGAGGTCCGACATGGGAGGACGGTAGGGTAACTTAGAAAGCAAAGCTCTCCATCGGTTCACGTACGCTGCCATTGTTTCCTCCTCAAATTTTTTAAGGCTAGGAAGATCACTAAGTGATGCCTTCTTCCTTGTGTTGAAGGCGAAACGTTCAAGAAACGCATCTACTAGCTGATCTAAGCTGCTTATGCTATGTTTGGGCAGTTGTGTGAACCAATCCGAGGCGGGGCCTGCGAATGTGGTTATGAATGTTCTAAGCAATAATGCGTCATTATCTTGAATGTCGAAGCATTGGCTTAGAAACCGTGTAACATGTTCCTGTGCGTCCTCTTCACCTTTAAAAACTACCAATTGAGGCAACTTGAAGTGTTCGGGGTAAAGAGGTGTAGGCACTGAGGGATGCACCGGATTATTGCGGAGTAGACGTAATGTGGGTTTTTGATGCCCAGCAGCTTTTGTCTCCACCGAATCTAAATGCTCCAATAGCACTTGGTATGCATTGGAAGATTTTATTTCTTCCTCTCTTGTTCACTTTTGTTGCAAGTTACGGTAAACTGGAGGCCTATGGAGGGGTGGCCGAATGGCATCCTTCCTGCCTTGATGAGGAGTTTCAATATATTCCTCTTCTGGTTCATACTCCTCGTAAAATTCTTGAGGAGTCTCAGGGCGAAACCTATGACCCTGATCAAGTTCTTGCTGAAGGTACCCATCATTGTTTCGGGGAGATGCCTCCCTATCGAATCTATGGGGTCTTGGAGGCGGAGCTTGACGAGGTCGTGGAGAACTGTCCTGCACCAACGGATTACGCCTCTCATACTGTTTAGCTCTTTGGATGTGAGGGGTTGGCCCCCTCTCAGGTATTTCATAGCGTAACTCATCCGCTTCGCGTTGCATGCGTTCTTTATCCAAGTGGTATTGATACTTTATCTCTTGCTGACTTTGTTTAAGCCGCATGATTTGGGCTTGACGGGTGGTATATCTCGGCGACAGCCGGGTCAATTTGATCTACCCTATTTTGTTCGGAAGGTTCAAATGTTCCTCCTATGGGTTTACCTCGGTTTTGATGCTCTAAAATCTCAAGGGGTCGCTTCCCTCTGTCGAGGTAGGCGGTATGTGCTCGAGGTTCTGGCCTCAAGGGGTGATCATGATATCCTGCTGGTGCGGAAATGCAAGGTTCTCGCATTGTTTGTTGCCCTCGAGGAATGCGATGGTTTTCCTCATACTCCCTTTCACGGGTGTAAATGGGATGGGCGGAGTTAGGTCGCCCTATGTAAGGAGCCCTACGCTCCGGATTTGGTCTCTCTGTTCTGATGATAGGTAAAGAAGGGACGCCATATCCATGTTGTCCCTCCAAATGGACAGTGTGCCTGTTTAGCGCTTCATCGCACGGTGGCCACTCATGCCTAGCTTCAAGAGGTGATTCTCTATTTATGTCAAGGTCTACATGTAAGGCATCTTCTCGAAAGGGGCTGCTTTGAATAGGCATACCCCACCAAGGATTCTGAATTGGATTATTTTGTAGGTTAGACCTATAAGGTGGTATGACCAAATCCTCAGGATTGTAACGAAGGTGATTCGTGCCTCCTGGGACATTCCCCACAGCCTCCGCCCATGATTGGGCTTGGCTACGGGTGAGCACCATGACGATGTCTCTCTAAAAAAAAACCCTAAAATTGAAAATGAGTCATATGGGGCCCAAAATTGGTGTGCACATCCCTATTATAGTATATAATACAAGAATGAAGTTTCAAGTCCTATCTCTAAATACATTAGGAGATATTGACATCCGAACAGCTCAAAAAGTGCAAAAAAATGGGCATGCAATTTTAAAACCTAATTTCGGGGCACTAGATGATGGAATTTGGCCATGAAAACTGGATTTCTGGGGAAATACAACTCTAGGCAAGATGCACTAAAATTTCGTGTAAAATTTCGTGTCAAACGGAGCTACGGTTGAGAAGTTATGGCCTCGGTAAGATGCACTAAAATTTAGGGAAAAATACAAGATTTCCCATTTTTTGTTGGATGGTCCTGCATCACTTATGGGCACATTTGGGGTGATTTTGGGTTGACCAAAGGGTTCATGGACACCTTTGGGGCATTTTGGAGTGACCAAGCGATTACGGGAATCCTTGGAGCTTTTTGGAACAAGTGACAAAATGCGTAAGTTTTTATCTTTTGTTTATGATTTTTTTTTTTTTGTCTACACTAAGAAGAATTAAACACACACATTCACAAAACCGTGATTATCTCTTTTAAGGATTCTTGGTGTGCCCTAGACTGGTTTAGTGCATTTTGATGTTTTGTTTTGTTTTTGAAGTTTTTTTAGAACGTTTAAATGCATCATGTAGGCTCTTATAACTCCAAAAGGGTCGCCCCTTCAATATACCAGCCAGGCCGATATACCAACCTCTCTATATACCCACCCTTACGAGAGGGAGACTATAGGTACGTGAGAGCAGAAGGTATGTGGTACGTAGGTTGTATGGAAGGGGGATTGTCCTGTTAATGGCACCTACCATAGAAAACTTATCCTCACGCGCATGGGAATCACCCCAGCTACGCTCGGTCTGTCTTCGTCAGGATTTACGCCTAACAACAGTTGACAATCGGGAAATGGATGCAAATCAAGCCAAGGTGGTGATTAAATCCACCAATGGTCTTGATCAATTGCTGGGGTCTTATGACCAGCTCCTTGGTTTAAAATTGTTTCGTGATGTGTGTGGGATTCGTTTTATTCAACAAAATGAAACTAGCATACATGACTTTTCCTAATGCAATGCAGGATTAAATGAAAACAATTAAAGAAACAGAAATAGAAACAAAAAAATTAATAGAGATGATAAAAATCCCTACATCTTCTCTGCATGCTCCAGTTGCTTCTGAATTTCTGCTCTGAAAATCCGTAGACAGGAATTCGTCCCTCTGGGAGACGAATTGCATAACAGAATTCGTCCCTCCCAGAGACGAATTTGAATTCGTCTCAGGGGTCAGACGAATTGCAGAAAAAAATTCGTCCTCGTCAGAGACGAATAGCAGTCTACAAAAAAAAAAATGTACCTGTCAAGCACAAACACAAAACTTTGATCAGTTTTCTGTGATTTCAAAAACCAGGGAACAGAGTCCCACCGTGATCGCCACTGAAAGCATGAGATTCCGGTCAAAGGAAACACCAAGTGCGATTGCATTCAAAATTAAGTACGCTTAAGTCCTAGAAATGTAAATTGCATGAAACGAAAAAGAGACACATTGGAAGAGACACAATCAAATATAGAGAACACAGCCCTTTCATTAATTTCCCTTGATCTCTGTTACAATGATGCCTCCTCCATTTTCAGGGGCTAGGAGCGCAAATAGGGTTTGATTACAATCGCTGAATGATTCCTCTTTCCGCGTGCCCACGATTGCAATGGGCGGGCCAAGATGATGCACCGCTGATGTTGATGAGTTCTTCGCCTCTGCTGCTTCTCCTACGAACAAAGAAAATACCAAGGCGTCAGTAGCACCTGCTGCAAATGAAAAGCATTCTCTCTCTAAAACCAACAAAATATGCATATGAATATTTGCCTGAAACAGTGAATACAGTGACACCAAATTGCTTCAAAACTTGACAGAAGGTAAGAAAAGTTACCAGAAGGCCACTGCCACTGAGGCAGCTGGCCAATCCACCTTAAACTAGAATTCGTCCCTGGGCAGGACGAATTCTGACTGTAATTCGTCCCTGGGTGGGACGAATTCTTTTGAGTTGGAGAAACCGACCTGCTGCTGCTCCAATGTCGGATCCCGGGACCTGCAAAATGCCTGCAAACAGGGGGGTTAGGTAATTGGGGCCATTTTGGGATGACCCAGATGGTTGGATTTTCCCAATTTGGCCTCCACCCTCGGGAATTTGACCTTGACACCTACAAGTTAGCGAAACGACAAAGCAATACAAAACATCCTAAAATCTGACCAAAAGTAACAAAATTGCAATTATGGACTAATCAGACCTAGTAACACAGAATTAAATCTAAAAAATAATCTAAAGTGCTCAAAAACTAAAATTAGGACTTGGGATGTGCTGGGGTGCCCAAGTGGGCCTCCCACCGTTGGCCCTCGATTTTGGAGCCAATCCACCGGGGATGGGCCCAAAACCTTTTAGGATTGGGGGTCGGCGAATTGGTAGGTTCAGGTGTCCATGCATTGGATTTGGGTAAGGTTCGAGCTTCCAAAGGCCACCCAACAACCTCCCTTGCAAAAGAGATTGGTGGATGTGGGAAGGTGAACCAAGAGGGATGCAAGTGAGTCTTCAATTCGGCAGCACTTCGTTGCTTGAACACTCCTTTTACCTGTCTATTTTGGGTGAGAAAAGTCCCACCTTTTATAGACCCAAGGGGTCTCTTTTGGGAGGGAAGCACAAAAGCCAAGTGTTGGCCATAGGCGCCATGTGGCAGTCTTGTCTTCCCATGAGGGAGGGGAGTCCTCCATTGACTTGAAATTTGATAAATGCTTTTTGTAACAATCCTCTAACGGCCCCTCTGTCCACTTACACATGCGTGCAAGGCAGGAGCCCTTAACTGACTGTTTTGGGCTGCCACTTGGCACCATTTGCCTTTTTGCCCGTTAAGCTTGGAATTCGTCCCACCCAGGGACGGATTCAGAATTCGTCCTGGGGTGGGACGGATTCTATTTTGAATTCGTCCCGAGGTGAGACGAGTACTGGGCAAAGTGTCCAAGTGTGCCAAATTGCTTCTTGACCTTACAAAATTGCTATGAAAGTGGTTAGGACCACTGTTTAACCTCTGAGGGCTGCCCTGGGGGCTGTGTTTGCCAAAGCGATCAGTTTTTGCAGTCACATAATCGGGTTGGTGCTGTTTTGGTGTCTACAGTCAGTAGCACCTGCTGCAAATGAAAAGCGTTTGCTCTCTAAAACTAACGAAATATGCATGTAAATATTTGCCTAAAACAGTGAATACAGTGAATCCAAATTGCTTCAAAACTTGACAGAAGGTAAGAAAAGTTACCGTAAGGCCACCGCCATCGAGGCAACTGGCCAATCCACCTTCAACCGGAATTCGTCCCCGGGCGGGACGAATTCGATCGTAATTCGTCCTTGGGTGGGACGAATTCTTCTATGTTGAAGAAACCGACTTGTTGCTGCTCCAATGTCGGATCCCGAGACCTGCAAAACGCCTGCAAATAGGGGGTTATGTAATTGGGGCCATTTTGGGACGACCCAGATGGTCGGATTTTCCCAATTTGGCCTCCACCCTCGGGAATTTGACCTTGACACCTGCAAGTTAGCGAAACGACAAAGCAATACAAAACATCCTAGAATCCGACCAAAAGTTACAAAATTGCAGCTATGGATTAATCAGACCTAATAACACAAAATGCAATCTAAAAAATAATCTAAAATGCTCAAAAACTAAAAATAGGACTTGGGAGGTGCGGGGGTGCCCAAGTGGGCCTCCCACCGTTGGCCCTCGATTTTGGAGCCAATCCACCAGGGATGGGCCCAAAACCTTTTAGGATTGGGGGTCGGCGAATTGGTAGGTTCAGTGTGTCCATGCGTTGGATTTGGGTAAGGTTCGAGCTTCCAAAGGCCACCCAACAACCTCCCTTGCAAAAGAGATTGGTGGATGTGGGAAGGTGAACCAAAAGGGATGCAAGTGGGTCTTCAACTCGGCAAGCACTTCGTTGCTTGAAAACTCCTTCAACCTCGTCTGTTTTGGGTGAGAAAAGTCCCACCTTTTATAGACCCATGGGGTCTCTTTTGGGAGGGAAGCACAAATGCCATGTGTTGGCCATAGGCGCCATGTGGCAGCTTGTCTTCCCATGAGGGAGGGGAGTCCTCCATTGACTTGAGCTTTGATAAATGCCTTTTGTGACAGTCTTCTAACGGCCCCTCTGTCCACCTACACACGCGTGCAAGGCAGGAGTCCTTAATTGACTGTTCTGGGCTGCCACTTGGCACCATTTGCCTTTTTTCCCGTTAAGCTTAGAATTCGTCCCACCCAGGGACGGATTCAGAATTCGTCCTGGGGTGGGACGGATTCTATTTTGAATTCGTCCCCGGGTGAGACGAATACTGGGCAAAGTGTCCAAGTGTGCCAAATTGCTTCTTGACCTTACAAAATTGCTATGAAAGTGGTTAAGACCACTGTTTAACCTCTGAGGGCTGCCCTGGGGGCTGTGTTTGTCAAAGCGATCAGTGTTTGCAGTCACATAATCGGATTGGTGCTGTTTTGGTGTCTACAGATGCCCCTTTTTGGGAAGCGCTGTGGGTGACGCAGTGCTGAGCAAAAATAGATAACCAAAGCACTAATGATTAGGGTTTCTTGGTAACCTAACCAACTTTTGATGCCCCAAGTATGGAAAGGGCATGCATTCTTGAATCCTTGCTTCTGACGAGCTAAGGAATTTGATTTCAAGTATTAACCTGTTTTGGTGAGGTGTGACTTGAACTTAGACATTGATCAGCCATGAACAAGTGAAGGGCGTTTTTATCCTCGTGGGGAACCTTGTGTTCATGATTCACGAAATGCCAAGTGTTTGATTGATTTGATTGTTGCTTGTTTATCGCCCCAAGCAGGAGCGTGATTGTCTTTGTCAATGATTCTTTGAATGCATGTCCTTTTCCTTAATTGGGTGTGTGATTGTTGGTTGGTGACTAAGTGTGACTACCCCCTCAAGCGACGAATCGATGAGGGAATGACCTTCGTGAGAGAAGCGACGAGTCGCTTGACCCAAGATGACTTGTGCAAGGGTGCCTTTAGAGGGTTTACCGTTAAGCGTGTGCAATTTTTCCAACATTTGGACCTATTTTTGGTGGGTGTTAACCCTTTTGGTGATGTCGTAATGAGGTGAAATCATCGAAAATCTAACTTCCCGTGGAGCGGTCCGGCTATTGTAGCCTTCTTGGGGAAGTAGGAGAGCGATAATTTGGACCTCGACATCGATTTTCTTTGCTCTAGAGGTTAAGTGCAAGAGCACTTGTGTCTGGCAATGTTTATTGTTTTGTTTTTGTTGTATTTTGTTTTTTTGTTGTTTTTGTTTTTTTTGTGACACCATTTGGGGATTAAATTGTCGAAAATCCGTCTTCCCGTGGAGCGGTCCGGCTATGGTAGCCTTCTTAGGGAGTAGGATAGTGACAATTTGTGACCCCGATGTCGATTTTCTATGCCAAGAGGTTAAGTGCAAGAGCACTTGTGTCTGGCAATGTTTATTGTTGTGTTTTTGTGTTGCATTTTCTTGTTGTTTTTGAGTGGGCTTTGACCCTTTTGTGACGTCGTTTGGGGATGAAATTGTCAAAAATCCGTCTTCCCGTGGAGCGGTCCGGCTATGGTAGCCTTCTTAGGGAGTAGGATAGCGACAATGTAGACCCCGACATCGCTTTTCTATGCCAAGAGGTTAAGTGCAAGAGCACTTGTGTCCGGCAATGTTTATTGCTTTTTGTTTTTGTGTTGCATTTATTTGTTGTTTTTGTTGTTTTGATTTTCTTTGATCTTGTGCATGATGGTTGATGAATATGGATGTATGCATGTTGATTTATTTTGATGGATGCATATGCTATGATGAATGCAAATGGTTTTGATTTATATGTGATATGCAGATATGAAATGGATGAATGGGGTTTGTGATGTTTGGCTATGGCACCAAGGACTGTTTAGAACTCTGTTATTTTGTTTTTAGGCGATTGCTGTGATGCATGACTTTGTATGTATACATGTGGTTTTTCTTTTTTGTATTTTTTTTGATGGTATTGTAAGGATGAAAAGTAGCGCAGTTGGTTTAGAAATGTAGCTAAGGTTTTCTCGAGACTCAGACGGTTTTAACTCACTAGCCATGACTCGTACTTTATCTTACAAGACTTTTGAACAAGGTATGAATCGGACTTGTTTTTGACCAAGTTATTTCACATCCCCGTGTGTGCAATTGAGTTCATTTTAGTGGTATTTGTCAGGATACCGCCAGTGCCAGATGGGCTTTCAACCGAACCTGTACTGAGGATCACCTAATTAGCTCCACGAATTCCTTTGTTGTATGTACTAAGATTAATCTGCGATGTAATCCAGGATGCCATAAGCTAGCTCATCCACATGCAAACATTGATCTGTACGCAAGTTAATGTGATAGATATATCGTCATGCGGGAGGTTTACTTATGTTATCGATAGGCTATCAACCAAATTGGTACTGAAGCTTGCCTTATGACCTATAGAATGCTGAGAGTTCCAGGGATTCAAGGTCAACTCCCTTCTTTTCTTCAATTGTATTGGGATACTTGCTCATTGTAGTGATGAGATCACTGTTTATTTTGATTTGTTTTTCTTTTGAGCAAGGGATTGGAGATATGGAGTGACGAAAATCACTGTTGCTTTGTGCCTTTTGATGTGTGCACTGTAGGATGTCAAATTTTGATGTTTTGACATTTTGCAAATTTTTGATGTTTTGCAACTATTGAGAACTTTAGGGATTCTTAGGGAATTGGGTAGGGAGGATGCTTGTCCTTTTGCCAACTCTCAGCATTCTAGGGGTCATTCGCACAGGGGGATGAGCAAGATAACCGTTTCGCTTGTGGTGACCTAGATTATTTTGCAAGTTTCATCTTTCGTTCACACAATTTGGGAATTTTAGTGTTTTGATTTGTGTTGGGATGTTACGTAACAAGGTGTATTTCAAGTATGACTCTACCTTCGTAAAATCTGTTCGACTTGATACATTACATGGCTAAAGAGGAAAATGATGACTGAATCACGAAAACTCTTGGTACATTCCTAGACCACTGACTGTAGTGTGGTAAAAGTTATGCATGGTGTTTTTGTTGTTTTTGTAAAATGGAATAATGGGGAACAAGATGGACTATCGGAGCTATTACAGCCTATGGTGCCTTTGACCTATATGACCACAAATATGCAATTTATGGATGCAATGCTTAATGCAACTACATATTTTTGTATTTTTGATGGATTGATTTTGGTGAAGGTGAAGATGAGGTTCGAGAATATGAATTCTATTGATGAATTTGAGTATGCCTAGAATTGAGATGCAAATATTTGTTGTTTTTGATGATTTTTGTTGTTTTTTTGAATTTCTTGATTTTTTGACCAAGCGATTGCGATAATCCTTGGAGCTTTTTGGGTTGACCAAGAGATTGCGATAATCCTTGGAGCTTTTTGGATTGACCAAGAGATTGCGATAATCCTTGGAGCTTTTTGGTTGACCAAGAGATTGCGATAATCCTTGGAGCTTTTTGGATTTGACCAAGAGATTGCGATAATCCTTGGAGCTTTTTGGGTTTGACCAAGAGATTGCGATAATCCTTGGAGCTTTTTGGGTTGACCAAGAGATTGCGATAATCCTTGGAGCTTTTTGGGTTGACCAAGAGATTGCGATAATCCTTGGAGCTTTTTGGGTTGACCAAGAGATTGCGATAATCCTTGGAGCTTTTTGGGTGACCAAGAGATTGCGATAATCCTTGGAGCTTTTTGGGTGACCAAGAGATTGCGATAATCCTTGGAGCTTTTTGGGTGACCAAGAGATTGCGATAATCCTTGGAGCTTTTTGGGTTGACCAAGAGATTGCGATAATCCTTGGAGCTTTTTGGGTGACCAAGAGATTGCGATAATCCTTGGAGCTTTTTGGGTTGACCAAGAGATTGCGATAATCCTTGGAGCTTTTTGGGTGACCAAGAGATTGCGATAATCCTTGGAGCTTTTTGGTTTGGATTATGGTTCTTCAGGGGATAGAGGTACCCCCAGCTTGATGGTCTTTGCACTCCGGATCTGGCTCTAGAGGTATGGGCATGAATGGATCTGCCCTATGCACAGAGATGAGGACAGGGTCCGCCCGCGGCACTGATGTTGCTATGATGTCTCTTGGTGGAAGTTGCTCTTTGTGTGCCCAACGTGGTGGATGTAATGCTTGGTCCCACTGTGGTGGGTTAACGCGCCACTCATGCCCTAGTATTATGTTTATCTCGTTGACATGCTTCTTCGATTTTTATGGGATGCCGATGCTGTCTTATGTGATTGCTGTGTGCTATGTCTGTTTCATCCTCACCTTCAGACAATGTGTATAGCTCATCGTAATCTATAGATTCTGAGACATGGAGGACTGCATCATCAGGTAGCCCTACGGTTAAAGGTTGATCCTCTTCGAAAGGAGCCTTATGTAAGTTGGGCCTTGGGAGCTCCAAAATCTTGGCCTCTACCAACTCTAAGTGCTCTAGTGCTTTGCATGTATTGGGAGATTTGAACTCCTCCTCTTTGGTTGGTTCTTGTTGAGGAACTTGGGGCTTATGGAGGGGTGGCCGGATGGCACCCCCCATGCCTTGGTAGGGCAGTTCATCCCGCTCTTCTTCGCGCTCTGATTCCTTAGAGGCTTCTTGATGAATTTCTAAGGGTGGCTCATAAGCCCGGGTGGATGTCCGAGGAAGGCACCCGTCATTGGTTATAGGAGCGGCCTCCCATTCATGTCTAGGAGGTGTCGGGGGTGGTGCTTCAGGAATCGGGAGAGTAGCTTCCCGCTCCTCGTCTAGGAGGTGTTGGGGGTAGCTTTTGATGAGGTCGCGATGACCTATCTTCCCCCCATGGGTTGTGCCACTCAAAATATTTTGTCTTATGCATGTGAGGGGTTGGAGTCTTCTCTTGTGGTGCTTCAGAATCGGGGAGTAGCCTCCCGCTCTTGTCTAGGAGGTGTTGGGGGTAGCATTTGATGAGGTCGCGATGACCTGTCTTCCCCCATGGGTTGTGCCACTCAAAATACTTTGTCTTATGCATGTGAGGGGTTGGAGTCCTTTCTTGCATAGTGTGTTGGAACAGCTCATCCTTCTGGCGCCGAAGGTGCTCTTCGTTAATATGGTACGGTTCCTCTAACGGTAGTCGTTCGAGCTCAAGTTGCGTGAGTTGCTTGAGATGTGTGATATATTCGATAGATTCTACGATAGTTGGTCCCACCGCCTCATGTCTAGAAGGCCTAGACGCCTCTCTTAGATAAAAATCTTGGTCGTAGTGATCCAAGATCTCTATAGGACACATCCCTCTGTTAGGGGTAGCAACATTCTCTCGGGGCTTTGGCCTCAGTGAGTGGTCCTGATAGATAGCAGGTGCGAAGGCGTATTGCTCCCGCACGGTATATTGCTCTCGAGGAAGGTAGATGTCTTCCTCGTGCTCTCTTTCATAAGTGAAAAGGGGGTGGACGGAGCTATCTCGCCCTGCCCGAAGAGCCTTGTGCTCTGGATTTGTCTTTGTAGTCCTGACAACTAGTGGGGGTGGAGGAGGGATAATGTAATCATGTGGTTCCTCCCATCGAACCCTATGTTGACCTAGCACTTCATCGTGCGATGACCGCTCATAGCGAGCATCTAAGGGAGCTCTCCTATGACTGTACCCCTCATGGAAGGGTGTGTGCTGAATGCTATGCTGAATAGGAGTGCTCCTCAGAAGAGGTGTCCCCATAGTCCCTTTCCTTTAAGGTGTGGAGGGGACTCGCCTTGTGTGTTAGGTCGCCAAGGTGGTATGACCAAATCCTTGGGATTGTAATGGAGATGACTTGTTCTTCCTTGGATATTCCCCATAGCCTCCGCCCGTGATTGGGCTTGGCTATGGGTGAGCACCATGACGATGTCTCTCTAAAAACCCTAAAAATTGAAATGAGTCAGATGGGGCCCAAAATTGGCGTGTGCATCCCTCTTATAGTAGATAAGACAAAAATGAAGTTTCAAGTCCTAGCTCTAAATACATTAGGAGATATTGACATCCGAACAACTCAAAAAGTGCATAGAATTGCGTGCCCAATTTTAAAACCTAATTTCGGGGCACTAGATGATGGAATTTGGCCCCGAAAACTGACTTTTTTGGGCAAATAGGATTCTAGGGAATCTTATTTGTTTAAAATTATCCCAACTAACTCCCTGTAAAATTTCAAGTCAATCGGAGCTACGGTTGAGAAGTTATGGCCCCGGCAAGATGCACTAAAATTTAGGGAAAAATGTAAGATTTCCCATATTTTGTTGGATGGTCCCGCATCACTTATGGGCACATTTGGGGTGCTTTTGGGTTGACCAAAGGGTTCATGGACACCTTTGGGGCATTTTGGAGTGACCAAGCGATTACGGGAATCCTTGGAGCTTTTTGGAGAAAATGACAAAATGCGTAGATTTTTTTTTTTTTATCTTTGTTTTTAATGATTTTTTTTTTGTCTACACTAAACAGAATTAAACACACACATTCACAAAACCGTGATTATCTCTTTTAAGGATTCTTGGTGTGCCCTAGACTGGTTTAGTGCATTTTGGTGTTTTGTTTTTGTTTTTGTAGGTTTTGTAGAACGTTTAAATGCATCATGTAGGCTCTTATAACTCCCAAAAGGTCGCCCCTTCAATATACCAGCCAGGCCGATATACCAACCTCTCTATATACCCGCCCTTACGAGAGGGAGACTATAGGTACGTGAGAGCAGAAGGTACGTGGTACGTAGGCGGTATGGAAGGGGGATTGTCCTGTTAATGGCACCTACCATAGAAAACTTATCCTCGCGCGCATGGGAATCACCCCAGCTACGCTCGGTCTGTCTTTGTCAGGATTTACGCCTAACAACAGTTGACAATCAGGAAATGTATGCAAATCAAGCCAAGGTGGTGATTAAATCCACCAATGGTCTTGATCAAGGGCTGGGGTCTTACGACCAGCTCCTTGGTTTAAAATTGTTTCGTGGAGTGTGTGAGGTTCATTTTATCCAACAAAAATGAAACATGCATGAATGACTTTTCCTAAGCAATGCAAGCTAAAATGAAAACAATCAAAGAAACAGAAACAGAAACAAAAAATTTCAACAGAGATGATGAAAATCCCTACCTCTTCTCTCGCTCGCTCCCCGTTGTCTCTGAATTTCTTGCTCTAAAAATCTGCAGACAGGAATTCGTCCCCTCGGGAGACGAATTGCAGAACAGAATTCGTCCCTCCCAGAGACGAATTTGAATTCGTCTCAGGGTCAGACGAATTGCAGAAAAGAATTCGTCCCTGTCAGAGACGAATAGCAGTCTGCAACAAAAAAATGTACCTGTCAAGCACAAACACAAAACTTTGATCAGTTTCTGTGATTTTAAAAACCAGGGAACAGGTCCCACCGTGATCGCCACTGAAAGCACGAGATTCCGGGCAAAGGAAACACCAAGTGCGATTGCATTCAAAATTAAGTACGCTTAAGTCCTAGAAATGTAAATTGCATGAAATGGAAAAGAAACACATTGGAAGAGACACAAGCAAATAGAGAAAACACAGCCCTTTCATTAATATCCCTTGATCTCTATTACAATGACGTCTCCTCCCTTTTCAGGGGCTAGGAGCGCAAATAGAGTTTGATTACAATCACTGAATGATTCCTCTTTTCGCGTGCCCACGATTGCAATGGGCGGGCCAAGATGATGCCGCCGCTGATGTCGATGAGTTCTTCACCTCCGCTGCTTCTCCTGCGAACAAAGAAATGACCAAGACGTCAGTAGCACCTGCTGCAAATGAAAAGCGTTTGCTCTCTAAAACTAACGAAATATGCATGTAAATATTTGCCTGAAACAGTGAATACAGTGAGTCCAAATTGCTTCAAAACTTGACAGAAGGTAAGAAAAGTTACTGTAAGGCCACCGCCACCGAGGCAACTGGCCAATCCACCTTCAACCGGAATTCGTCCCCGGGCAGGACGAATTCGATCGTAATTCGTCCCCGGGTGGGACGAATTCTTCCGTGTTGAAGAAACCGACCCGTCGCTGCTCCAATGTCGGATCCCGAGACCCGCAAAATGCCCGCAAACAGGGGGTTATGTAATTGGGGCCATTTTGGGACGACCCAGATGGTCGGATTTTCCCAATTTGGCCTCCACCCTCGGGAATTTGACCTTGACACCTGCAAGTTAGCGAAACGACAAAGCAATACAAAACATCCTAGAATCTGACCAAAAGTTACAAAATTGCAGCTATGGATTAATCAGACCTAATAACACAAAATGCAATCTAAAAAATAATCTAAAATGCTCAAAAACTAAAAATAGGACTTGGGAGGTGCGGGGGTGCCCAAGTGGGCCTCCCACCGTTGGCCCTCGATTTTGGAGCCAATCCACCAGGGATGGGCCCAAAACCTTTTAGGATTGGGGGTCGGCGAATTGGTAGGTTCAGGTGTCCATGCGTTGGATTTGGGTAAGGTTCGAGCTTCCAAAGGCCACCCAACAACCTCCCTTGCAAAAGAGATTGGTGGATGTGGGAAGGTGAACCAAAAGGGATGCAAGTGGGTCTTCAACTCGGCAAGGACTTCGTTGCTTGAAAACTCCTTCAACCTCGTCTGTTTTGGGTGAGAAAAGTCCCACCTTTTATAGACCCATGGGGTCTCTTTTGGGAGGGAAGCACAAATGCCATGTGTTGGCCATAGGCGCCATGTGGCGCCTTGTCTTCCCATGAGGGAGGGGAGTCCTCCATTGACTTGAGCTTTGATAAATGCCTTTTGTGACAGCTCTTCTAACGGCCCCTCTCGTCCACCTACACACGCGTGCAAGGCAGGAGTCCTTAATCGATCGTTATGGGCTGCCACTTGGCACCATTTGCCTTTTTGCCCGTTAGCTTAGAATTCGTCCCACCCAGGGACGGATTCAGAATTCGTCCTGGGGTGGGACGGATTCTATTTTGAATTCGTCCCCGGGTGAGACGAATACTAGGCAAAGTGTCCAAGTGTGCCAAATTGCTTCTTGACCTTACAAAATTGCTATGAAAGTGGTTAAGACCACCGTTTAACCTCTGAGGGCTGCCCTGGGGGCTGTGTTTGTCAAAGCGATCAGTGTTTGTAGTCACATAATCGGATTGGTGCTGTTTTGGTGTCTACAGAATGAGTAGTTTACACTTTTTAATATTCAAATATTGAATGTGATAATATATTATCTCATAATTGTATATTAAAAATACCAAGACCAAGGGAAAAAATGTATCTCCTAAATAGATTGTAATTTCAATTATAGTTATTGAGAGTATGATCGACTAAACATCTTTTTCTTAAACTCATCCTCACAAACTAACAACAAATAATAAAATATTTATGCAATGGCAGTACATAATCAACTGCCTTCCTATGTTTTAAGTCATAACACTAAGCAATAAATTTGAAACTTCTTAATGAATTTATGTGTATCTTAATAATTGTGATACCAATCAACAAAATAGTTATTCATGTAGCATAAAGGTTTAAAATTTTCCACCTTTTATAAGAAATAATTAATATCAAAGACATTATTTAAGGGAATGAATATTTTCAAAGGGACACTCATCATGACAAAAGCTTGCATCATGCACATACAGGAAAGTTTTAGTGAAAACTTAGCAAATGAAATCATGTTAAGTTTATGGATACTGCCTATAGTTTCAAGTAACATCTCTGCCTTGTTGAAATATTTGTAATCTAACCTTAAGCCAAGGTTGATAGTGATGAAGTACCTGTAAGTGCTCTTCATGGAGCCTACTAGCAAGTGTTATGTAAGCCTTTGGGTATTCTATATATAATACTATAGGTATATATGGGTATTCTTCTATGTGTTAGCCTACAAGCATCTTGATGTAAGTCTATTAGAAATTTTGATGTATTCACCCTTAGTGCTATTGCTTAATCCACCTCTTTGATTAAACTTGATTAAAATTATTTGTATTTGTAGAAAGAGCACTAACAACTAACTTTGATGTGGTGGAGAGACCTATCCTCCTATTTATGGGACAAAGGTGGACTAACTTTGTTAGTCCTTGAATAAAACAATAAAAAGCCACGTTGATTTATGGTTTTGGTTCCCTTTATTCACCTATCAACAACAAGTCATGTTGACTTATGGTTTTGGTTCCCCTTTTCATATAATTAACATTTTTTTGTCACCTTTCTTGATGTTTTTACTTGCTATTTTTTCAAAATCCTAAAATAAAAATAAAATAGAGATTAAGGGATGTTTTTATGTGTCCTACAAAGCTACAATCTAAAAATAAATAGTGCCAAGATCCCCACTTTAAGTGGAAAACTTAGTTATCAGATTAATTTTAGGGTTTTTAATGTATGATCATGATTTTACCATGTTTTTGCACCCAAGGTTTGAATGATATGTCATTTGAATCTATGCTTATGATTTTATGACCTTGAAAAAGGAGGAAATTAATTGGCTACAAAGAGAAAGTTATTTCACTTCATCTACTATAAATACTCATTTCACCTTCTCATTTTATTACTAAATCATTACCAAACATCTACAAAATATTTGGATGCTCTTGTTAACGCTACTCTTACATCTTTGCTTCTTTTACTACCATGATATGTAATATTATCTCTCTATCTCTCACTCTCTCTTATCCTTGTAGGTACAACCAAAGCCATTGATTATTGGTTTGCTACCTTCCATGAAGGATAATAGGATACTCTACTAGGATTTGTAGCTAAATGTTACTAATTGCCATTTGAGGATAGGTTTTCAAGGTAGGTCAAACCCTCTATGAATATCATAGGTGTTATCTCTCCTTATTTATTGTGGTTATGTTGGAAATAAGTTAGAATATGAATGATAATTTTATTATGCTTTTTATGAATTGATTCGATCCTTGATATCCTAGGTCTCAACTATTTTTATAAAAATAATTGAAAGGAAAATCTACAAGAGAATACAATTGCAAAATTGCCAATCCTTTCTACAGTCTATACTTTGTTATTTATAGTTTATAATAGGGGATATTTTCCCTCTAAAATTATCTATAGATGGATCTTACAATCTCAGCTACTCTTCTTAGGGATCTTTGACATTAACTTAAGTACGTTTTGATCATAATAATTTTTAGGCCTAGCATTGTCATCACCATACTCTATCTTGAATGAATATCTAAGCCATTTACTCAAAATATCTTCTGGTAGCTTAGTTGTATATTATAAATCAGGAAAGCATTAACTCAACTCATCTACCTCTGTCATAGTTTATCATGTCTTTGATTTGATTCATGTGTTGATTTCTACTTCAATTTCTAATGCATTTCATTCTTTCACATTCAAGGTCGTCCTAAAAACTAGTTGAGAGTTTTGTTGTTGGTGCTTCATTGAGAATTGTAAAACCTTTGATATCAAAACTTATTTCAAAATAAAAGGTTTCCTTGGCACTTTTCTTATCATTGGATCTATCAAGATTTTCTATGAATAAAACCTTTCACAAGTTATGATTATCAGGACTTATTTTGGCTTCCTTATCTTAAAGATAAAATGCTTAGATTACGTATGATTAGGGCTCTACCTTAGTCATGAATGAGTAGTAAGGAATTACTACAAATTTAATATAAAAGAGAGCAATAATTTTAAAACTTGATATGAATATGGTTATATGGGATTTTCTTTTTGTAGTATTAGAAAAGTTTTGATTTGGGAAGAAATGGGTTAGATGAATTAAAGCCTATGTCTTTATAATTTCAAATTCAGTGTTGGTCAATGGGTTAGTGATAGAATCATTTAAAGCCAAGTGAAGTGTTAGACAAGGAGATCCTCTACTATCATATCTATTCATTATTATGGTAGAGGTTTTGGGTAGAAACTTGATGAAGACTAACAAATATGAGTTTATAAGTGGACTTAAGGCTAGTAATAACATTGACAACATCACCCATCAATAGCTTGTAGATGATACAACCTTTTTTAGGAGGACATGGATAAATAAGGCTAGAGATTTGAATAACTTATTAAAGGAATACCAAAGAGTGTCAGGGCAAAAATTTAATAGGAGAAAATCTAAGATTTACTTCCTAAAAACCCTAGCTAGAACCAAAGTAAATAAATGTAGGTTACTTCAAACGGAAGAGGAAATTTTGACGGCAACCTCTTTAGAGATACCCTTATTTGAGGGGAGAATGAAGATAGAATTATGAAATCTAGTTATAACTAAAGTTCATAATAAACTACTAACATGGAAAGGTATATGGTTATCATTAGCAAGAAGAGTGTAATTAATTAAATCAAACTTATAGGTTATTACTATGTCCTTTTATACTATACCAAAATCAATAGAAAAATATTTAATCTATATTAAGTTGTCATTTTTGTGGTTGGGATTACATGATAAAAGGGAATTTCTTTTGATAAAATGAAGTAATGTGTGTGATGATAAAACTAGGGGAGGTTTTAGTTTAAGAGATTTTACGATGCAAATTTAGCTCGTAGAGGAAAAGTAATTTGGATATTGTACAAAGAGAGTCAAATACTTCTTCTAAGTATGTTGAGCCCAATGACCCAAGCTTAATATTTACTCTATTCTCACTACCAAATCGTTCTACACTATGGAATGGTTTGAAAAATTAATTGATCTAGTGATTAAAGTTCTAATATGGATGGTGGGAACTAGAGAAAAAATCTATTTGGATTGATCTACTATTATATTAACTTGTTTATATTCTATCATAATAATATATAATAAGTTCATTGGATAAAAAATCATATACATTTTGGTTGCTACAAATAATTTCATAAACTAAATGACATGCAAAATGAAATCAAATTTGGAGAAGTTTATGCGAGCAAATATAGAAAATTTTTATTTTTTTTAAAATTGGTTATAAAGGATTGAAACATACCTTGCTTGTATTAGTGGTGTCATAATAATTTATCAATTATGCATATATTTTTGAACATGGATCTCCTCCTTGAAACTTAGAAATATAACCAATTGAACTAATGCCATTTGACAACAAATAAAGACAAGATTTTTTATATACATTTTGTAGTGAATGATTTAAATTGAACATATTTAACCATTGTTCTTAAGAAAAAGAATAAGAATACAAGAAGGGAATGTGTTGATTATTGCTAGTTGAAAAAAGGGTCACTACTTTTAATTTTTAAAGGTAAGATGGTTTTAATGGCGTAAAAGGTGGCTTTCAGATGGAAAACTCAAAATACTGTGGCAGTCATAAAAGTTGGACAGTCTACCCAGATTCGTGGCAGCTACTACTGATTCCACCATGTAAATTAAAAAATAAAAATAATATGGCTATAAAAATAGTAGACAACCAAAAACTCATTTAATAAGAAAGAAATAATGAATTTAGAAATATAAACATACACAACAAATGATAATGACAATAATATATTTATATATTTTAAAAAATAAAACATAAATCTTGTAGGCATTTTGACCATATAATGATGTAAAATAAATATATTGGAAAAAGTATTAAGAATAATTAGTCAAATTCGGGTGTAGTTAAATTTTATACATCTATTCCCTAGAGTCCACCACTGTTAATTCATTTGCAAAAGAAATCTGAGTTAGTTGAACAACAACTTCCTTGATTGTTGTCGTTTAACCCTACAAAAGCCACTTCTTGAGATGGACTACAACCATCTGAACACACTCTAGATTCGCTTGCCTTTCTGTAGTTCTCCATACAATCTAGAACATTGTGTTTTCTCTTGTTTGACTTTACAGATGTGATCTTTCTACTCTTCTCTATAGAAAATCCATCATCAGATTTTCTACTCCTCTTTTCAACAACAGAAGTTTTCAGTGTCTGCTTTGAATCTCCAACTGACCTTCTTGATGCAGTGCCATCACAGGAAACATATGCAGGAATTAGGCCTGCACCAATATGAGATACTTGAATGTCCATCCCAGGTCTCCAAAGATGATAATCTCCCACTGAAATTTTAAATTCATAAGCTGCAGCCCCTACATAGAAAAGTTTTTATTTTTAAAATTAGTTATAAAGGATTGAAATAGGCCTTGCTTGTATTAGAAGTATTACAATAGTTTATCAATTATGCATATATTACTTGGTAAGATTTGAACATGGATCTTTTCCTTGAAACTTTAGAAATATAACCAATTGAACTAATGTCATTTGATAGAAAATAAAGACAAGAAATATAATTAAATTCAATATCTTTAACCATTGTTCTTAAGAAGAATAAGAATACAAGAAGGTGAAAAAATATCACTATTTTTAATTTTTAAAGGTAAGATGGTTTCAGCACCGTAAAAGGTGGCTTTCGGGGCGGACAACACAGAAGAATACTGTGATGGCCATAAAAGTTGAATAGTCTGCCCAGATTTGTGGCGGCTACCAATTCCAACTTGTAAATAAAAAATAAGATGGTTATAAAAATAATAGATAAAAAAATTCAAAGAAATAACAAGTCAAAAAAATAAACTCCAATTAAAATTTGATAATGACAATAATATCTTTATGTATTTTAAAAAACAAAACATAAATGTTATAGGATGTAAAACAAGGAAAAAATATTAAGAATAATTAGTCATTATCCATGTTAACAACATAAAGAGCCCAAAACAATCAAATTATAACATTAATTTTAATAATATAATTATTTAATACTGGGGGAGTAGCACCAAATTTTTTTTGACATTGATATCTATCGTTTGCAAAAAAATCCCTAGAGTCCACCACTGTTAATTCATTTGCAAAAAAATCTGAGTTAGTTGAACAACAACTTCCTTGATTGCTTTTGTTTAACCCTACAAAACCCACTTCTTGAGATGGACTACTACCATCTGAACACACTCTAGATTCGCTTGCCTTCCTGTAGTTCTCCATACAATCTAGAACATTGTGTTTTCTCTTGTTTGACTTCACAGATGTGATCTTTCTACTCTTCTCTATAGAAAATCCATCGTCAGATTTTCTACTCCTCTTTTTAACAACAGAAGTTCTCAGTGTCTGCTTTGAAATTCCAACTGGCCTTCTTGATGCAGTGCCATCAGAGGAAACATATGCAGGAATTAGGCCTGCACCCATATGAGACACTTGAATGTCCATCCCAGGTCTCCAAAGATGGTAATCCCCCACTGAAATTTTAAATTCATAAGCTGCAGCCCGTACATCAAACACCTGTCCTTCATATGATGGCACCTCTGGTGCCCGTTTTAAGCCCATAAAAAATGTACAATGTGTTGTACGCATGGAAGGGTCATTGTGTCCATAGGGATGTGGGTGAACCAGCAACATCCCTTCTGTATCCCTTTCAATCAGCAAAACAAGTTTCCTCAGCTTAGAGGAAACCCTGCCCTTCCAATTCCTGAAGTCATCCTGATTTGCAGCCACGATATCTATTTTTAGATATTTTCTGTATGACTCAAAGAAACCATAACTCTGAAAATGAGCATCCCATTTTTCCTTATTCATTTCAATCTTGTCACAGACATTTTTGCCTTTCTCAAACTGTTCAATCATGACTAGAAAAGTGCTACTCGTTACGCTGTAGGAAGAATTCATACATGGATATGCTGGTGTAATGATTGGCATTAGGTCCAAAGGATTGCTCCACTTATCCCACACTGCTAACCCTAACCCTAACCCTAATTGCCCCTCCTCTATGGGGCAAAGCATCACAGGGTTTGGCCAATGCCATTGGGTATAAATTCTAAAAAACCTAGACACCAACATGCTGGGAGTTGCATTTGGGTAAAGCTGGCAAACCAAACCAACCAATATTGAATAATTTATGCCACCCAAGAATCCCATGGCATTGGAGTACAGACCTCGCCTTTTAGCCCACAGTTTCAAAGTTTTAAGTGTGGTTCGGAAACTCTCAACATCCGGTACAAGACGCAAAATCAAATCTGAAACTCTACATCCATTAAGGCTTAGCACACTCTGCTCATCAGTATCAGATAAAATGGACTCCTGAGAAATGTCCAAATCTTCTGGTACAACTAAAAGAGAAATTCTGGCAAAAAGCAAATCAATAGCTACTCCTCTGAACTTAAACTTCATGACAGGAACAAATGCATCAGGGACTGGTTGGAGTTCAGTGACTTCTGACATTTCAGCTAACATTCCATGCAGAACAACAAAGAAATCCTCTTCCCTAGTTAAGTAGGATGGTCCTATGCACACAGTGTCTATGTCTGATCCAGGGTCATGAACTAACATTTTGTAGGACCCAAACGTAAAAATCTTTACATTGGCTTGCTCTACCATGTCTGTCAAACCTTTTTGTGCTGTTACTTGCTTGACCCATGATTTCGCAATCTGATCAATCTCTACCAAAATTTGCTTCCTTAAAGCAGCTTCCCGAGAACCCTCATAGAGCCCTTGACTCTTCAGAAAATCTTCCAATTCTCTAGTGTTCTGAATATCTTTGCTGGTTGGACCTGCCATGGATATTGGTGTAAAAATGCCATACTGTCTTTGCTCTTCTGCCATGGTGCACAAAATCGCAATTTGCGAATACACCTTCCCTATTTTATGTTTTAATTTATTTGTACAAGCCTTGTTCCTGAATAGTTTTAACATGATAGGGGCTTGATATATATAGAAATAACGTTACTTCAGTCTGCTTCCACACTTGACCTGACAGTAATAGGGTTCTTACCTGATTAGGTTACATAAATTGTTTTTAATATGAAATAATAATGCTTAAGAATAAAAAAATATTATAAATTTATTTAATTTTTATATTGATATAATTAATATTGAGTGAGTTTTATAAAATTAGATGATATTAACCATTTAAAAAAAAGGATATATATAATTATAATAATGGCTAAGAATAGCTAAATTTAAAGTATATAAAAAAGTATTATAAATTTATTTTATTTTTATATTGATATAATTAATATGGAGTGAGTTTTATAAAATTAGATGATACTAATCATTTAAAAAAGAGAGGATACATATATAATTATAATAATTGTTAAAAATAGTTAAATTAAAAATATAAAAAATTATTGTAAATTTATATGGAGTGAGTTTTAGAAAATGAGATGATATTAACCATTCAAAAAAGAGTGGATATATATATATATATATTGATAAAATAATCACCATACTATATACAAAATATATTTTAATTTTATATAATTAATTATAAAACAAATAAACATGAAGTGACAAGCTTTTTTAATAGAGCATCTATTGGTTTTGAAGTTTTATTCTGTAAGTTATATTTATAAGTTATTATTTTATATTATTTTTAATAGTTTTATTTTATTTTGTAATAAAACAATTTATTTTTTAAATGACTATGTGAAATTAGAAAAGGTTTTATTTATATTATATTGTGATTAAATAGTAGAATTATAACAGTTTGGTTATGCATTTATCATTTAGTAAGATTTTATATTATTTAAAAACATAAGTTATTCTTTTATATTATTTTAATAGTTTATTTTTTATTTAAAATTAATGTTATAATTTGATTGTTTTGGGCTCTTTACGTTGGTAACATGGATAATGACTAATTATTCTTAATACTTTTTCAATATATTTGTTTTACATCCTAAACATTTATGTTTTGTTTTTTAAAATACATAAAGATATTAGTGTCATTATCATTTTTATTGAATTTTAATTGAAGTTTATTTTTTTAGACTTGTTATTTCTTTGAATTTTTTTTTCTACTATTTTTATAATCATCTTATTTTTTATTTTTTAATTTATATGGTGGAATTGGTAGCCGCCACAAATTTGGGCAGACTATTCAAATTTTATGGTCGTCATAGTATTCTGCGTTGTCCGCCTCGAAAGCCACCTTTTATGGTGCTAAAACCATCTTACCTTTATAAATTAAAAATAGTGATATTTTTTCACCTTCTTGTATTCTTATTCTTCTTGAGAACAATGGTTAAAGATATTGAATTTAATTATATTTCTTGCCTTTATTTTTTATCAAATGACGTTAGTTCAATTGGTTATATTTCTCAAGTTTCAAGGAGGAGATCCATGTTCAAATCTTGCCAAGTAATATATGCATAATTGATAAACTATTGTAATACTTCTAATACAAGCAAGGCCTATTTCAATCCTTTATAACCAATTTTTAAAATAAAAACTTTTCTATATTTGCTCTCATAAACTTCTCCGAATTTGATTTCATTTTGCTTGTCATTTAGTTTATGATATTATTTGTAGCAACTAAAATGTATATGATTATTTATCCAATGAACCTATTATATATTATTATGATAGAATATAAACAAGTTAATATGCTTCCAAACTAGTTAGAAATGAACATCTTTAAACTACAATTATTAGAGTTGATTAAGTGCTTGAGGCATTTTGATTTGATAGGATTTTCAATAGTGAGTATAAGTTCCACTAAAAGTCTCTGCCAACTGACCAGAACATCCAAGTAGGGATGATAATTCCACGAAGGCCTACCATTGACAATAGGCATATATTGGGAAACCTAAATTTCACCTTCCTCCATTACTTTCAGAGCAAGAGCCCTGAGATTTGGGTCATCCAATAACGGCTCTTCCCTCAACCAATGGTCTTCCCAAGACTTGACGTTTCTCCCATCACCAATGATCGACCTGCTTTTAGCCTTCACAAAGTCCCTAATCTTCGTTAAGCTTCTCCAAAAAATGGAGCCTCTCAGGGAGAGATCATCTGACAAGAAAGAATTAAATCCATATTTCACTATAAGGATAGAACACCAAGGTCTCTCGACATTCAAAGCAACCAACCACCCTGATTTACCAACCAGGGCTCTATTCATAAGTGCTGCTCTTTTCAAATTAAGACCCTCATCCTTTCTCCTCTTGCAAATCTGATCCCAAGCGACCAAGTGGTACTTGCATTTTAAATCTGATTCATCCCAAAGGAATGTTTTACATGTATGATCAATTTTATTTTTTACTTTAGCAAGGAGCATGAATAAGGACATGAAATAAATGGGTATGCTCTGGAGCATGCTTTGAACAAGTACCGCCTTCCCTTCTTGACTCAACAACACCCCTTTCCAAGAGGCTAGTTTACGTTGGATTATTTCAATCAAAGGGTCCAACAGTGAGTATTTCATTCTCTCCACGAAGAGAGGCAGACCAAGATAGGTCATTGGCAACGTGGCAATCCTAAAATTGAGTATATTCACAATCTTTGATTTCTTGGATTTTGAAGTGTTAACAAAGTAGAGAAAGCTCTTCATAAAGTTGATCTCCTGACTAGCAGCCCTCTCATAACACAATAAGATCTTTTTAATATCCTAGGCAAAAAATACCTATGCACCACTAATAATCAAAGTGTCATCAGCAAATTGGTGATGATATATAGGCGGACATGGGAGAGCTAGATGAAGACCCACTTCCCCGCTCAACCTTCTAATAGCTCTCCCCAAAGCCTCTACTAGAAAGAGGAAGAGGAAGGGGGAAAGTAGATCGTCTTACCTCAAACCGCAGTGAGACTTTAAAAAGCCAGACACCGATCCGTTCACTAGAATGGAGCACGAAATTGAAGAAATGCAATCCAAAATAAGGGTGACCCACCGATCGCTGAAGCCAAACTTCCTCATCACCTCTTGTAATAATTACCATGTCACTTTGTCATAAGCCTTACTGATGTTGAGCTTTAAAAGGAAAGCATATCTACCACTATACTTTAAATTTAGCTATTCCTAACAATTATTTTTTCAAATTAAAAATAATTTATATAACCTAAGAACCTTATTATTGTCAGGTTAAGTGTGGAATCCGACTAAATTAATGTTATATCTATATATATCAAGCCCCGATCATATTAAAACTATTCAGGAACAAGCCCCCGATCATATTAAAACTATTCAAGAACAAGGCTTGTACAAATAATTTAAAACATAAAATAGCGAAGATGTATTGGCAATTTTTAATTTTACTCGTATTAAAAGGTGCATTGGTGATTTTGTTTACCATGGCAAAAGAGCAAAGACAGTATGGCAAAAGCCTTCTACTTCTTTTGCTATCATGATATGTAATCTTATCTCTCTATATCTCACTCTCTCTTATCCTTGTAGGTACAACCAATGCCATTGATTATTGGCTTACTACCTTCAATGAAGGATAATAGGATACTCTACTAGGATTTGTAGCTAAATGTTACCAATTGCCATTTGAGGATTGGTTTTTCGGGTAGGTCAAACCCTCTATGAACATCCTAGGTGTCATCTCTCCTTATTTATTGTGGTGATATTGAAAATAAGTTAGAAAATGAATGATAATTTTATTATGCTTTTTATGATATGATTCGGTCCTTGATATCCTAGGTCTCAAGTAATGTGTTTCACCATGTTAGGATTATCCTAGCTTTCACATTTTGTGGATAATCTTAATATAGTTAATTCTTGAATGCTCTATTTTATTTATGCTTAGATTAGGATAATTTTCAAATCTAATTGTTAATTTATTGGTATACTTAGTTTAAGCATTTTGGTTTATCTTGTATTTATTTAAGTAATTGTATGAGATATCCCCTTTTTCCTACAAATGCTTTGGTAAACATGATGTGAAATCCTCCTTCTCAAAGAGTTAATATTGTCCCAATTTGGGTTCAACTTCTTGAGTTCTCGACTCATATGTGGCATGAAAATGTGTTTCTTGGAGTTGTTGCAGTGATCGAGGATTTTGTTGCTTTAAAAAAAATCTCATTATCCCATTCTTGTCGCCAATTCGTTCGGATGTTCTTATTGGTTGACATTGAGAAATATCTCCCCACTTCTGTGGAACTGGTATCCCAATTTGGCACTATGATTCAGCATGTTATCTATGATAATAAACCTCATGTCTATCAATCTTGTGGTATGGAAGGCCACCATCAAAATTTATATCCGAAGAAGAGTAATGGTGCTCCTATAAATGTTGGTAAAGTTGCAAAGCATGGCCCTCTCCCATCTGATGGGCCTCTTCTTGGGAAGTAGAATGAATGGAAAACCCCAGCAAAAAAGAATAGAATATAGAAAAAGAGACCCCTAATTTCTCCCAAGGTTCAAAAGGCAAGCATATTTTGTCTTCTTGCCCTTATGAAGGTGGTCTTGTTGTCGCTTTCCCTAAGGAGATCTGTCATTCTCCTCCTCCTAAGTCCTAGTCTTGTATTGGAAATCTGGAGATTGTGCTGGCGGGGGATATTGTTAATGTTGGGAAGAAAATTCCTCTTTCAAACTCATTCTTGGGTTTAGAAATATTTGAGGTAGAGGAAGTTCCTATTCAGGAAACTACTCTGAAGGTGGCCTCTCCTTTAGCTATAGAATCATCCCCTAGTGGGGATATTTCGGATCCAACCATGTCTCCTAAGCGTGTCATTGAAAAAGGCTCTCCTGGTCCTAAAATGAGAAGCCTTCGTAAGAGACCAGTGGACTTCAATTTTCCTAAAAAGGTTGGCAAGCCTCTAGCTAGGTCTAGAAAAAAGAGAACCACTGATGAGGCAGTGGTAAATGGTGGTCAAGCCCGTCTTATTGCTGATGGTAAAAATGGAGAGAAACAGCTCAGGTTGGATGGGTTCATTTCCCCACAAGTTGGGGGAATTGGCAAGAAACTCTCCTTTTAATTTTCCATGAAGGTTTGCTCCTGGAATGTTAGAGGGCTCAATAGCGCCTTGAAAAAGCGTCTTCTTGCATCCTTACGTAAGGAGAAACTTCTAGATTTTTAGTGTATATAAGATTCAAAACTTGAGGCTTCTACGTGGGAAGAAACTCATAAGTTAGTTTGGAGTAATGCAGGTTTTATGGCTTCTGAAGTTGTCGGCTCTGCTGGTGGTCTCCTCTTATTTTGGGATGCATCCAAGTACGAGGTTCACGTTATCTCTTCTTCTAATAGAGTAATCAATATTATTTTTTGATGTAAATCCTCTCGCAAACAATGGGTGATGTCTAATATCTATGCTCCAAAATCCTTCTCTAATAGACATTGATTTTGGACCCTTCTTTTGGATATGAGGTCAAATTTTTAGCATGAGTCTTGGTTGGTGGTTGGAGATTTCAATTCTCCTCTCTTTCCTTCTGAAAAATGAGGTGGTAATGTTGTGGATGAAAGAAGTATCTCAAATTATCACAATTTCATCAACCAAGAAGTTCTCCGTGACATTGACCTCTTGGGAGCCAAATTTACTTGGAGCAATCGAAGGACAAATAATGGTCTTACTTTGAGTAGACTTGAGAGAATGTTAGTTTCACGTTCTTCTGTTGACTTATTCGGGGAAGCCTCTTTATCCACTCTGTCATGTATTGGTTCGGACCACAATCCTTTGTGGCTTGAATTTTTGGAGGGGCTCCCATTTCTTTCCTAACCATTTCGATTCAAAATGATGTGGTGTTCCCATCCTAATTTTAAAGCCAAAATTCTAGAATGGTGGCATGAGCCCACTCTCGGTGTTTGGTATTCACAAATTGTTATTTAAGTTGAGAAGGATCAGAGACTATCTCAAGTTTTGGAACAAATTCTTTTTTAGAAATGTGTTCTAGGAAAAAGAGCAGCTGAAGTCTCTCATGTCTCTATTGAAGCTCAAATCGAGTCTCAGGGTCTTTCTAAGGGGTTTCTTGCGGAGGAAAGATCTGTACTTTGTTCTATCCATGATATTCAGGGTAAAGAGAAACTCTTCTGGAAATATAAGTCCAGAGAGTTGTGGCTCAAAGAAGGTGATAGAAATACTCAATTTTTCCATTCATCCACTTTACGTCAAAGAGCTCGGAATAGAATTAGGGAGATTGACAAGTCTTATGGAGGGAGGTCTTCAGATATTTTAGAAATAAGACAAAAGATGGTGGATTTTTTCAACTTATTGTTGTGTTCCTTGCCTCCTCGAGATCATGAGGCGGACGTAAGAATACTGGAGGTCATTCCCAATCTTGTTACTATTTAAATGAACAATTCTCTTCTTGCCTTGCTGACAGATGATGAGATTCTTACTGCTACTAAGTCTTTGGGCTCGTTAAAGGCTCCTAGCTTGGATGTCTTCCTGCCTATTTTTTTCTAGAAATATTGGCATATTTGTGGGAAGGATGTTTGTGACACCATTCGCCATTTCCAAACCTCAAGATAATTTCCAAGGTCATTGAACTCTACTTTTCTAGCTTTAATTCCCAAGAAGGACTTTGTGTCATCGTTCAACGACTTTAGGCCAATAATCTTGTGCAATACAGTTTATAAAATTTTCTCCAAATTTATGGTCAACAGATTAAAACCTATCCTATCGGCCATTATTGACGCAATCCAAAGCGGTTTTTGTTTCTAAAAGACAAATCCTTGATGGTGCGATAGTAATCCATGAACTTATTCATTCGGATCAAAAAACTAGAAGGGCGGCTTTTTTCCTTAAGCTGGATGTTAATAAAGCTTATGATAGGATTTTTTGGCCCTTTTTATTTTTTGGTTCTTAGAAAATTTGGCTTTAGTGATTCCTTGGTGAATCTTATGGAGGCCGCCATTTCCTCAGCTTAGTTTTCAATTTTGATAAATGAATCCCCGACTGATTTTTTCAACTTGTAAAGAGGCTTGCTATATGGTGACCCTATCTCCCCCTTTCTCTTTATAATAATCATAGAGGCTCTTGGACGTTCCATTAAATAATGGGACATGTAGTTTGGTGTCAAGTTAGCTATGTAGATCCTCCTATTTCTCATCAGCAGTTTGCGGATGATACGATGTTATCCTGTCTGACGTCTGTCTACCATGCTAGGGATGTCAAAAGTATTTTAGATTGTTATGGGAGAGCCTCCAAATAGCTAATAATATTTCTTAAAAGTAGCATCTTTTTCACCAATACTCCTATGGTTCATCAGCATAAGATTACTTCTTTGCTGGGATTCCAGATTGTTTCTCTTCCAGTCACGTATTTGGGCCTTCATTTGTTTATTGGACGTTTGAAAAAAGAATTTTGGACTCCGGTAGTAGAAAGGGTTCAGAAAAAACTCTCGTCATGGAAGGGTGCTCTTTTAAGTCAGGCTAGCAAATCTATTCTCGTTTAGAGTATGCTTCAAAGCATTTCACTTTACTTTATGCCGATTTTTAGTGTCCCTACTAAAGTTGCGGCTAAATTTGACAGTATTTGCAAGGATTTTCTATGGGTGGGGCCAGACCTTAAAGGAAAGATTCATCTTTGTTCTTAGAAATAGGTTTGTCTGAGGAAAAAAGGAGGTATTAATTTGAAAAGTGTTGCGTTAATGAATAGGACCTTTGTCTCTAAACAAGCATGGAGAGTTACCTTCGGAGTGGATAGTATTTGGTGCCACATTTTAACAGCCAAATATCAGTTTAATAACTTTTTATCTGATCCGCTCTCCTCGGAAGGTTCAACTTTTTGGAAAAGCATTATCAAATATAGAGAGTTTATTAAATCCAATAGTTCTTGGGTGATTGTAAATGGGAGATCAGTATCATTTTGGGATGACCCATGGTTAAGAGATTGTCCTTTGGTGGAGGAACAACATTTCATTGAAATTTGTGTACTCTCTAAGGAATTTGGTTTCATTAAAGTGGTGGATTTCATATTTATTTAAAATAATCAAAGGATTTGGTTGAAGACCCCCCCTTTATGAGAACTGTTCAGGATCAAAGGGCTTGGAACTTAATTCTTTTGGACCTTCATCGTTATGTACTTCACAATGAGGAAATTAGGGACAGGTTGGTGTGGAACGATGATAGTGAGGGCAACTTCTCAATTAAATCTGCTTACTCTTTTCTTTGCCCTCATGGAAATGATGGTTGGCCTTGGGATAAAATCTGGGTGAAGAATATAACTCCCAAAATTAACATTTTTTATTGGCTTGCGGTGCAAAATAAAGTTCTAACAATTGATAATCTTCACAAGCGTGGATTCAATTTTGTCAATCATTGTTTTTTATGCAAGCAGGAGTGGGAGTCAATGACCCATCTATTTCTCAGATGTAGGATGTTTTAGAACATCTTTTATTTTTGTCTTCAACAAATTGGGTTAACTTGGTTGTTACCGAATTCCATTTTTGACATGGTCAATCAGTGGTCATCTCCTTTTTGTTCGCCACACATGAAATATTTTTGAAAATTCTTGTTGTCCCATCTTGTTTGGGGAGTGTGGAAATAACGTAATGCCCGAGTTTTCAAAAACAAAGAGGGTGACCTAGCTCATTTGTAGAATGCATGAAATGAAAGAGACGCATTGAAATGAGATACAAGAAAATGGATAAAACACAGCCCTTTCATTAAACTCTCTTGATCTATGTTACAAAGACACCTCCTCCCTTTTCAGGGGCTATGAGCGTTAAAAGAATTTGATTACAATTGAGACTTAAGGTTCCTCTTTCCGCGTGCCCACACTTGAAATGGGCGGGCCAAGATGATGCCGCCACTGATGTTGATGAGTCCTTAACCTCTGCTTCTCCTCCTACGAACAAAGAAACAACAAATATGTCAGTAGCACCTGTTGCAAATAGTAAGTGTTTGTTCTCTAAAATCGCCAAAAGATGCATGTAAATAATTAGCCAAATCGATAGACAAAATGACTCTAAATGACCTGAAAATCTGACAGAGGATAGAAGACATAACCAGAGGGCCACTGCCATTGAAACATTCAGCCAATCTACCTTCAACTGGAATTCATCCCTGGGAAGGACGAATTCTGATTGCTATTCGTCCCTAGGTGAGACGAATTATGTTGTGTTTGAAAAGCCGAAGTGGTACTGCTCCAATGTCAAATTCTGAGACCTCCAAAACACTTGCAAACAGAGGGGTTATGTAATTGGGGCCATTTTGGGATGACCCAGATGGTCGGATTCTTCCAATTTGGCCTCTATCCTCGGGAATTCGATGTCGCCACCTGCAAGTTAGTAGGACAAAAAAGCGACAAAAGGCATGATAAAATCTGATCAAAATGTTATGAAATTGAAGCTATGAGTTAATCAAATAGAATAACATGAGATGCAACCTGAAACAATAATCTATAATTCTTTTGGAATAAAACTTAGAAAGTGCGGGGGTGCCCAAGTGGGCCTCCCACCGTTGGCACTTGATCTTGGCGCCAATCCACTAGGGATGGGCCCAAAACCTCTTAGGATTGGGGTGTCTGCAAATTGGTGGTGTAAGGTGGTCAAATTTTGGATTTGGGTTGGATCCATGCTTCCAAAAGCCACCCAATAACCTCTCTTGCAAAAGAGATTAGTGGATGTGAGAAGGTGAATCAAAAGGATGCAAGTGGGTATTCAATCGGACAGCACTTCGTTGCTTAGAATCGCCTCCAATATCTTTCTTGGGTGAGAAAAGTCTCACCTTTTATAGACCCATGGGGTCTCTTTTGAGGGGGAAGCATAAGCGCCATGTGTTGGTCATAGGTGCCATGTGGCAGTCAAGTCTTCCCATGAGGGAGGGGAGTCCTCCATGACTTGGGCTTTCATAACTGCCCTTGTGATAGTCCTCTAATGGCCTCTCTGTCCACCCACACACGCGTGCAAGGCAGGAGTCATTAACTGACTGTCCTGGGCTGCCACTTGGCGCCATTCTTCTTTTTGCCCGTTAAACTCAGAATTCGTCCCTACCAGAGACGAATTCAGAATTCAGTCTCTGGGTGAGACGGATTCCATTTTGAATTCGTCCCTGGGTGATACGAATACTGAGCAAAGTGTCTAAATGTACCAAATTGCCTCTTGACCTTACAAAATTGCTATGAAAGTGGTTAGGACCACTGTTTGACCTCTGAGGGCTGCCCTGGGCTGCCCTAGGGGCTGTGTTTTGGTGTCTACATATATGAAATTAGAAAAGGTTTTATTTATATTTTATTGTGATTACATAGTGGTATTATAATAGTTTGGTTATTATGCATTTATTATTTAGTAAGATTTCATATTATTTAAAAATATATTTTTAATTTGTGTAAATGGTATTAGTTTAATGATTTAATTCCTCTACTTTCAAGGAGAAGATCAAAATTCAAATCTTGTCAAATGACACTTGTATAATAGCCAAGTTATTTGTAATTTTACTATATGATGATGTAATACAAATAGGATTCATTTCAATCCATATAACCAATAATTGTATATATATAATAATTTGGTTAAATTTAATATAGGGTGATGACTCCTCAAACATATAGAAAATGTACTTTTATAAAGTAAAAAATCTTAAATAAACATGGCTATTTGTTGTCTACACAATATCTTGTCCTATATGTTTATAATATGTATTAGTTTTAATATATATGAAATTTATAATGTATGTTAATTTTAATATATATTATAAGAAAAATATTTGATAAATATTATAAATATGTGTTCTTAAATTTTAATGTGTTAATATTTCACACAATACAATAATATAATTTTTTAATAATATAACTTATGTTACACTAAAATAATTAAAAGAATGAGTAGTTTACACTTTTTAATATTCAAATATTGAATGTGATAATATATTATCTCATAATTGTATATTAAAAATACCAAGACCAAGGGAAAAAATGTATCTCCTAAATAGATTGTAATTTCAATTATAGTTATTGAGAGTATGATCGACTAAACATCTTTTTCTTAAACTCATCCTCACAAACTAACAACAAATAATAAAATATTTATGCAATGGCAGTACATAATCAACTGCCTTCCTATGTTTTAAGTCATAACACTAAGCAATAAATTTGAAACTTCTTAATGAATTTATGTGTATCTTAATAATTGTGATACCAATCAACAAAATAGTTATTCATGTAGCATAAAGGTTTAAAATTTTCCACCTTTTATAAGAAATAATTAATATCAAAGACATTATTTAAGGGAATGAATATTTTCAAAGGGACACTCATCATGACAAAAGCTTGCATCATGCACATACAAGAAAGTTTTAGTGAAAACTTAGCAAATGAAATCATGTTAAGTTTATGGATACTGCCTATAGTTTCAAGTAACATCTCTGCCTTGTTGAAATATTTGTAATCTAACCTTAAGCCAAGGTTGATAGTGATGAAGTACCTGTAAGTGCTCTTCATGGAGCCTACTAGCAAGTGTTATGTAAGCCTTTGGGTATTCTATATATAATACTATAGGTATATATAGGTATTCTTCTATGTGTTAGCCTACAAGCATCTTGATGTAAGTCTATTAGAAATTTTGATGTATTCACCCTTAGTGCTATTGCTTAATCCACCTCTTTGATTAAACTTGATTAAAATTATTTGTATTTGTAGAAAGAGCACTAACAACTAACTTTGATGTGGTGGAGAGACCTATCCTCCTATTTATGGGACAAAGGTGGACTAACTTTGTTAGTCCTTGAATAAAACAATAAAAAGCCACGTTGATTTATGGTTTTGGTTCCCTTTATTCACCTATCAACAACAAGTCATGTTGACTTATGGTTTTGGTTCCCCTTTTCATATAATTAACATTTTTTTGTCACCTTTCTTGATGTTTTTACTTGCTATTTTTTCAAAATCCTAAAATAAAAATAAAATAGAGATTAAGGGATGTTTTTATGTGTCCTACAAAGCTACAATCTAAAAATAAATAGTGCCAAGATCCCCACTTTAAGTGGAAAACTTAGTTATCAGATTAATTTTAGGGTTTTTAATGTATGATCATGATTTTACCATGTTTTTGCACCCAAGGTTTGAATGATATGTCATTTGAATCTATGCTTATGATTTTATGACCTTGAAAAAGGAGGAAATTAATTGGCTACAAAGAGAAAGTTATTTCACTTCATCTACTATAAATACTCATTTCACCTTCTCATTTTATTACTAAATCATTACCAAACATCTACAAAATATTTGGATGCTCTTGTTAACGCTACTCTTACATCTTTGCTTCTTTTACTACCATGATATGTAATATTATCTCTCTATCTCTCACTCTCTCTTATCCTTGTAGGTACAACCAAAGCCATTGATTATTGGTTTGCTACCTTCCATGAAGGATAATACGATACTCTACTAGGATTTGTAGCTAAATGTTACTAATTGCCATTTGAGGATAGGTTTTCAAGGTAGGTCAAACCCTCTATGAATATCATAGGTGTTATCTCTCCTTATTTATTATGGTTATGTTGGAAATAAGTTAGAATATGAATGATAATTTTATTATGCTTTTTATGAATTGATTCGATCCTTGATATCCTAGGTCTCAACTATTTTTATAAAAATAATTGAAAGGAAAATCTACAAGAGAATACAATTGCAAAATTGCCAATCCTTTCTACAGTCTATACTTTGTTATTTATAGTTTATAATAGGGGATATTTTCCCTCTAAAATTATCTATAGATGGATCTTACAATCTCAGCTACTCTTCTTAGGGATCTTTGACATTAACTTAAGTACGTTTTGATCATAATAATTTTTAGGCCTAGCATTGTCATCACCATACTCTATCTTGAATGAATATCTAAGCCATTTACTCAAAATATCTTCTGGTAGCTTAGTTGTATATTATAAATCAGGAAAGCATTAACTCAACTCATCTACCTCTGTCATAGTTTATCATGTCTTTGATTTGATTCATGTGTTGATTTCTACTTCAATTTCTAATGCATTTCATTCTTTCACATTCAAGGTCGTCCTAAAAACTAGTTGAGAGTTTTGTTGTTGGTGCTTCATTGAGAATTGTAAAACCTTTGATATCAAAACTTATTTCAAAATAAAAGGTTTCCTTGGCACTTTTCTTATCATTGGATCTATCAAGATTTTCTATGAATAAAACCTTTCACAAGTTATGATTATCAGGACTTATTTTGGCTTCCTTATCTTAAAGATAAAATGCTTAGATTACGTATGATTAGGGCTCTACCTTAGTCATGAATGAGTAGTAAGGAATTACTATAAATTTAATATAAAAGAGAGCAATAATTTTAAAACTTGATATGAATATGGTTATATGGGATTTTCTTTTTGTAGTATTAGAAAAGTTTTGATTTGGGAAGAAATGGGTTAGATGAATTAAAGCCTATGTCTTTATAATTTCAAATTCAGTGTTGGTCAATGGGTTAGTGATAGAATCATTTAAAGCCAAGTGAAGTGTTAGACAAGGAGATCCTCTACTATCATATCTATTCATTATTATGGTAGAGGTTTTGGGTAGAAACTTGATGAAGACTAACAAATATGAGTTTATAAGTGGACTTAAGGCTAGTAATAACATTGACAACATCACCCATCAATAGCTTGTAGATGATACAACCTTTTTTAGGAGGACATGGATAAATAAGGCTAGAGATTTGAATAACTTATTAAAGGAATACCAAAGAGTGTCAGGGCAAAAATTTAATAGGAGAAAATCTAAGATTTACTTCCTAAAAACCCTAGCTAGAACCAAAGTAAATAAATGTAGGTTACTTCAAATGGAAGAGGAAATTTTGACGGCAACCTCTTTAGAGATACCCTTATTTGAGGGGAGAATGAAGATAGAATTATGAAATCTAGTTATAACTAAAGTTCATAATAAACTACTAACATGGAAAGGTATATGGTTATCATTAGCAAGAAGAGTGTAATTAATTAAATCAAACTTATAGGTTATTACTATGTCCTTTTATACTATACCAAAATCAATAGAAAAATATTTAATCTATATTAAGTTGTCATTTTTTTGGTTGGGATTACATGATAAAAGGGAATTTCTTTTGATAAAATGAAGTAATGTGTGTGATGATAAAACTAGGGGAGGTTTTAGTTTAAGAGATTTTACGATGCAAATTTAGCTCGTAGAGGAAAAGTAATTTGGATATTGTACAAAGAGAGTCAAATACTTCTTCTAAGTATGTTGAGCCCAATGACCCAAGCTTAATATTTACTCTATTCTCACTACCAAATCGTTCTACACTATGGAATGGTTTGAAAAATTAATTGATCTAGTGATTAAAGTTCTAATATGGATGGTGGGAACTAGAGAAAAAATCTATTTGGATTGATCTACTATTATATTAACTTGTTTATATTCTATCATAATAATATATAATAAGTTCATTGGATAAAAAATCATATACATTTTGGTTGCTACAAATACTTTCATAAACTAAATGACATGCAAAATGAAATCAAATTTGGAGAAGTTTATGCGAGCAAATATAGAAAATTTTTATTTTTTTTAAAATTGGTTATAAAGGATTGAAACATACCTTGCTTGTATTAGTGGTGTCATAATAATTTATCAATTATGCATATATTTTTGAACATGGATCTCCTCCTTGAAACTTAGAAATATAACCAATTGAACTAATGCCATTTGACAACAAATAAAGACAAGATTTTTTATATACATTTTGTAGTGAATGATTTAAATTGAACATATTTAACCATTGTTCTTAAGAAAAAGAATAAGAATACAAGAAGGGAATGTGTTGATTATTGCTAGTTGAAAAAAGGGTCACTACTTTTAATTTTTAAAGGTAAGATGGTTTTAATGGCGTAAAAGGTGGCTTTCAGATGGAAAACTCAAAATACTGTGGCAGTCATAAAAGTTGGACAGTCTACCCAGATTCGTGGCAGTGATTCCACCATGTAAATTAAAAAATAAAAATAATATGGCTATAAAAATAGTAGACAACCAAAAACTCATTTAATAAGAAAGAAATAATGAATTTAGAAATATAAACATACACAACAAATGATAATGACAATAATATATTTATATATTTTAAAAAATAAAACATAAATCTTGTAGGCATTTTGACCATATAATGATGTAAAATAAATATATTGGAAAAAGTATTAAGAATAATTAGTCAAATTCGGGTGTAGTTAAATTTTATACATCTATTCCCTAGAGTCCACCACTGTTAATTCATTTGCAAAAGAAATCCGAATTAGTTGAACAACAACTTCCTTGATTGTTGTCATTTAACCCTACAAAAGCCACTTCTTGAGATGGACTACAACCATCTGAACACACTCTAGATTCGCTTGCCTTTTTGTAGTTCTCCATACAATCTAGAACATTGTGTTTTCTCTTGTTTGACTTTACAGATGTGATCTTTCTACTCTTCTCTATAGAAAATCCATCATCAGATTTTCTACTCCTCTTTTCAACAACAGAAGTTTTCAGTGTCTGCTTTGAATCTCCAACTGACCTTCTTGATGCAGTGCCATCACAGGAAACATATGCAGGAATTAGGCCTGCACCAATATGAGATACTTGAATGTCCATCCCAGGTCTCCAAAGATGATAATCTCCCACTGAAATTTTAAATTCATAAGCTGCAGCCCCTACATAGAAAAGTTTTTATTTTTAAAATTAGTTATAAAGGATTGAAATAGGCCTTGCTTGTATTAGAAGTATTACAATAGTTTATCAATTATGCATATATTACTTGGTAAGATTTGAACATGGATCTTTTCCTTGAAACTTTAGAAATATAACCAATTGAACTAATGTCATTTGATAGAAAATAAAGACAAGAAATATAATTAAATTCAATATCTTTAACCATTGTTCTTAAGAAGAATAAGAATACAAGAAGGTGAAAAAATATCACTATTTTTAATTTTTAAAGGTAAGATGGTTTCAGCACCGTAAAAGGTGGCTTTCGGGGCGGACAACACAGAAGAATACTGTGATGGCCATAAAAGTTGAATAGTCTGCCCAGATTTGTGGCGGCTACCAATTCCAACTTGTAAATAAAAAATAAAATGGTTATAAAAATAATAGATAAAAAAATTCAAAGAAATAACAAGTCAAAAAAATAAACTCCAATTAAAATTTGATAATGACAATAATATCTTTATGTATTTTAAAAAACAAAACATAAATGTTATAGGATGTAAAACAAGGAAAAAATATTAAGAATAATTAGTCATTATCCATGTTAACAACATAAAGAGCCCAAAACAATCAAATTATAACATTAATTTTAATAATATAATTATTTAATACTGGGGGAGTAGCACCAAATTTTTTTTGACATTGATATCTATCGTTTGCAAAAAAATCCCTAGAGTCCACCACTGTTAATTCATTTGCAAAAAAATCTGAGTTAGTTGAACAACAACTTCCTTGATTGCTGTCGTTTAACCCTACAAAACCCACTTCTTGAGATGGACTACTACCATCTGAACACACTCTAGATTCGCTTGCCTTCCTGTAGTTCTCCATACAATCTAGAACATTGTGTTTTCTCTTGTTTGACTTCACAGATGTGATCTTTCTACTCTTCTCTATAGAAAATCCATCGTCAGATTTTCTACTCCTCTTTTTAACAACAGAAGTTCTCAGTGTCTGCTTTGAAATTCCAACTGGCCTTCTTGATGCAGTGCCATCAGAGGAAACATATGCAGGAATTAGGCTTGCACCCATATGAGACACTTGAATGTCCATCCCAGGTCTCCAAAGATGGTAATCCCCTACTGAAATTTTAAATTCATAAGCTGCAGCCCGTACATCAAACACCTGTCCTTCATATGATGGCACCTCTGGTGCCCGTTTTAAGCCCATAAAAAATGTACAATGTGTTGTACACATGGAAGGGTCATTGTGTCCATAGGGATGTGGGTGAACCAGCAACATCCCTTATGTATCCCTTTCAATCAGCAAAACAAGTTTCCTCAGCTTAGAGGAAACCCTGCCCTTCCAATTCCTGAAGTCATCCTGATTTGCAGCCACGATATCTATTTTTAGATATTTTCTGTATGACTCAAAGAAACCATAACTCTGAAAATGAGCATCCCATTTTTCCTTATTCATTTCAATCTTGTCACAGACATTTTTGCCTTTCTCAAACTGTTCAATCATGACTAGAAAAGTGCTACTCGTTACGCTGTAGGAAGAATTCATACATGGATATGCTGGTGTAATGATTGGCATTAGGTCCAAAGGATTGCTCCACTTATCCCACACTGCTAACCCTAACCCTAACCCTAATTGCCCCTCCTCTATGGGGCAAAGCATCACAGGGTTTGGCCAATGCCATTGGGTATAAATTCTAAAAAACCTAGACACCAACATGCTCGGAGTTGCATTTGGGTAAAGCTGGCAAACCAAACCAACCAATATTGAATAATTTATGCCACCCAAGAATCCCATGGCATTGGAGTACAGACCTTGCCTTTTAGCCCACAGTTTCAAAGTTTTAAGTGTGGTTCGGAAACTCTCAACATCCGGTACAAGACGCAAAATCAAATCTGAAACTCTACATCCATTAAGGCTTAGCACACTCTGCTCATCAGTATCAGATAAAATGGACTCCTGAGAAATGTCCAAATCTTCTGGTACAACTAAAAGAGAAATTCTGGCAAAAAGCAAATCAATAGCTACTCCTCTGAACTTAAACTTCATGACAGGAACAAATGCATCAGGGACTGGTTGGAGTTCAGTGACTTCTGACATTTCAGATAACATTCCATGCAGAACAACAAAGAAATCCTCTTCCCTAGTTAAGTAGGATGGTCCTATGCACACAGTGTCTATGTCTGATCCAGGGTCATGAACTAACATTTTGTAGGACCCAAACGTAAAAATCTTTACATTGGCTTGCTCTACCATGTCTGTCAAACCTTTTTGTGCTGTTACTTGCTTGACCCATGATTTCGCAATCTGATCAATCTCTACCAAAATTTGCTTCCTTAAAGCAGCTTCCCGAGAACCCTCATAGAGCCCTTGACTCTTCAGAAAATCTTCCAATTCTCTAGTGTTCTGAATATCTTTGCTGGTTGGACCTGCCATGGATATTGGTGTAAAAATGCCATACTGTCTTTGCTCTTCTGCCATGGTGCACAAAATCGCAATTCGCGAATACACCTTCCCTATTTTATGTTTTAATTTATTTGTACAAGCCTTGTTCCTGAATAGTTTTAACATGATAGGGGCTTGATATATATAGAAATAACGTTACTTCAGTCTGCTTCCACACTTGACCTGACAGTAATAGGGTTCTTACCTGATTAGGTTACATAAATTGTTTTTAATATGAAATAATAATGCTTAAGAATAAAAAAATATTATAAATTTATTTAATTTTTATATTGATATAATTAATATTGAGTGAGTTTTATAAAATTAGATGATATTAACCATTTAAAAAAAAGGATATATATAATTATAATAATGGCTAAGAATAGCTAAATTTAAAGTATATAAAAAAGTATTATAAATTTATTTTATTTTTATATTGATATAATTAATATGGAGTGAGTTTTATAAAATTAGATGATACTAATCATTTAAAAAAGAGAGGATACATATATAATTATAATAATTGTTAAAAATAGTTAAATTAAAAATATAAAAAATTATTGTAAATTTATATGGAGTGAGTTTTAGAAAATGAGATGATATTAACCATTAAAAAAGAGTGGATATATATATATATATATATATATATATATAATATAGATAAAAATAAAATAATCACCATACTATATACAAAATATATTTTAATTTTATATAATTAATTATAAAACAAATAAACATGAAGTGACAAGCTTTTTTAATAGAGCATCTATTGGTTTTGAAGTTTTATTCTGTAAGTTATATTTATAAGTTATTATTTTATATTATTTTTAATAGTTTTATTTTATTTTGTAATAAAACAATTTATTTTTTAAATGACTATGTGAAATTAGAAAAGGTTTTATTTATATTATATTGTGATTAAATAGTAGAATTATAACAGTTTGGTTATGCATTTATCATTTAGTAAGATTTTATATTATTTAAAAACATAAGTTATTCTTTTATATTATTTTAATAGTTTATTTTTTATTTAAAATTAATGTTATAATTTGATTGTTTTGGGCTCTTTACGTTGGTAACATGGATAATGACTAATTATTCTTAATACTTTTTCAATATATTTGTTTTACATCCTAAACATTTATGTTTTGTTTTTTAAAATACATAAAGATATTAGTGTCATTATCATTTTTATTGAATTTTAATTGAAGTTTATTTTTTTAGACTTGTTATTTCTTTGAATTTTTTTTTCTACTATTTTTATAATCATCTTATTTTTTATTTTTTTATTTATATGGTGGAATTGGTAGCCGCCATAAATTTGGGCAGACTATTCAAATTTTATGGTCGTCATAGTATTCTGCGTTGTCCGCCTCGAAAGCCACCTTTTATGGTGCTAAAACCATCTTACCTTTATAAATTAAAAATAGTGATATTTTTTCACCTTCTTGTATTCTTATTCTTCTTGAGAACAATGGTTAAAGATATTGAATTTAATTATATTTCTTGCCTTTATTTTTTATCAAATGACGTTAGTTCAATTGGTTATATTTCTCAAGTTTCAAGGAGGAGATCCATGTTCAAATCTTGCCAAGTAATATATGCATAATTGATAAACTATTGTAATACTTCTAATACAAGCAAGGCCTATTTCAATCCTTTATAACCAATTTTTAAAATAAAAACTTTTCTATATTTGCTCTCATAAACTTCTCCGAATTTGATTTCATTTTGCTTGTCATTTAGTTTATGATATTATTTGTAGCAACTAAAATGTATATGATTATTTATCCAATGAACCTATTATATATTATTATGATAGAATATAAACAAGTTAATATGCTTCCAAACTAGTTAGAAATGAACATCTTTAAACTACAATTATTAGAGTTGATTAAGTGCTTGAGGCATTTTGATTTGATAGGATTTTCAATAGTGAGTATAAGTTCCACTAAAAGTCTCTGCCAACTGACCATAACATCCAAGTAGGGATGATAATTCCATGAAGGCCTACCATTGACAATAGGCATATATTGGGAAACCTAAATTTCACCTTCCTCCATTACTTTCAGAGCAAGAGCCCTGAGATTTGGGTCATCCAATAACGGCTCTTCCCTCAACCAATGGTCTTCCCAAGACTTGACGTTTCTCCCATCACCAATGATCGACCTGCTTTTAGCCTTCACAAAGTCCCTAATCTTCGTTAAGCTTCTCCAAAAAATGGAGCCTCTCAGGGAGAGATCGTCTGACAAGAAAGAATTAAATCCATATTTCACTATAAGGATAGAACACCAAGGTCTCTCGACATTCAAAGCAACCAACCACCCTGATTTACCAACCAGGGCTCTATTCATAAGTGCTGCTCTTTTCAAATTAAGACCCTCATCCTTTCTCCTCTTGCAAATTTGATCCCAAGCGACCAAGTGGTACTTGCATTTTAAATCCGATTCATCCCAAAGGAATGTTTTACATGTATGATCAATTTTATTTTTACTTTAGCAGGGAGCATGAATAAAGACATGAAATAAATGGGTATGCTCTGGAACATGCTTTGAACAAGTATCGCCTTCCCTTCTTGACTCAACAACACCCCTTTCCAAGAGGTTAGTTTACGTTGGATTATTTCAATCAAAGGGTCCAACAGTGAGTATTTCATTCTCTCCACGAAGAGAGGCAGACCAAGATAGGTCATTGGCAACGTGGCAATCCTAAAATTGAGTATATTCACAATCTTTGATTTCTTGGATTTTGAAGTGTTAACAAAGTAGAGAAAGCTCTTCATAAAGTTGATCTCCTGACTAGCAGCCCTCTCATAAAATAATAAGATCTTTTTAATATCCTAGGCAAAAAATACCTATGCACCACTAATAATCAAAGTGTCATCAGCAAATTGGTGATGATATATAGGCGGACATGGGAGAGCTAGACGAAGACCCACTTCCCTGCTCAACCTTCTAATAGCTCTCCCCAAAGCCTCTACTAGAAAGAGGAAGAGGAAGGGGGAAAGTAGATCATCTTACCTCAAACCGCGGTGAGACTTTAAAAAGCCAGACACCGATCCGTTCACTAGAATGGAGCATGAAATTGAAGAAATGCAATCCAAAATAAGGGTGACCCACCGATCGTTGAAGCCAAACTTCCTCATCACCTCTTGTAATAATGACCACGTCACTTTGTCATAAGCCTTACTGATGTTGAGCTTTAAAAGGAAAGCATATCTACCACTATACTTTAAATTTAGCTATTCCTAACAATTATTTTTTCAAATTAAAAATAATTTATATATGGCTTTAGTGATTCCTTGGTGAATCTTATGGAGGCTGCCATTTCCTCAGCTTAGTTTTCAATTTTGATAAATGAATCCCCGACTGATTTTTTCAACTTGTAAAGATGCTTGCTATATGGTGACCCTATCTCCCCCTTTCTCTTTATAATAATCATAGAGGCTCTTGGACGTTCCATTAAATAATGAGACATGTAGTTTGGTGTCAAGTTAGCTATGTAGATCCTCCTATTTCTCATCAGCAGTTTGCGGATGATACGATGTTATCTTGTCTAACGTCTGTCTACCATGCTAGGGATGTCAAAAGTATTTTATATTGTTATGGGAGAGCCTCCAAATAGCTAATAAACTTTCTTAAAAGTAGCATCTTTTTCACCAATACTCCTGTGGTTCATCAGCATAAGATTACTTCTTTGCTGGGATTCCAGATTGTTTCTCTTCCAGTCACGTATTTGGGCCTTCATTTGTTTACTGGACGTTTGAAAAAATAATTTTGGACTCTAGTAGTAGAAAGGGTTCAGAAAAAACTCTCGTCATGGAAGGGTGCTCTTTTAAGTCAGGCTAGCAAATCTATTCTCGTTTAGAGTATGCTTCAAAGCATTTCACTTTACTTTATGTCGATTTTTAGTGTCCCTACTAAAGTGGCGGCTAAATTTGACAGTATTTGCAAGGATTTTCTATGGGTGGGGCCAGACCTTAAAGGAAAGATTCATCTTTGTTCTTAGAAATAGGTTTGTCTGAGGAAAAAAGAAGGAGGTATTAATTTGAAAAGTGTTGCGTTAATGAATAGGACCTTTGTCTCTAAACAAGCATGGAGAGTTACCTTCGGAGTGGATAGTATTTGGTGCCACATTTTAATGGCCAAATATCAGTTTAATAACTTTTTATCCGATCCGCTCTCCTCGGAAGGTTCAACTTTTTGGAAAAGCATTATCAAATATAGAGAGTTTATTAAATCCAATAGTTCTTGGGTGATTGTAAATGGGAGATCAGTATCATTTTGGGATGACCCATGGTTAAGAGATTGTCCTTTGGTGGAGGAACAACATTTCATTGAAATTTGTGTACTCTCTAAGGAAGTTGGTTTCATTAAAGTGGTGGATTTCATATTTATTTAAAATAATCAAAGGATTTGGTTGAAGACCCCCCCTTTATGAGAACTGTTCAGGATCAAAGGGCTTGGAACTTAATTCTTTTGTACCTTCATCGTTATGTACTTCACAATGAGGAAATTAGGGACAGGTTGGTGTGGAACGATGATAGTGAGGGCAACTTCTCAATTAAATCTGCTTACTCTTTTCTTTGCCCTCATGGAAATGATGGTTGGCATTGGGATAAAATCTGGGTGAAGAATATAACTCCCAAAATTAACATTTTTTATTGTCTTGCGGTGCAAAATAAAGTTCTAACAATTGATAATCTTCACAAGCGTGGATTCAATTTTGTCAATCATTGTTTTTTATGCAAGCAGGAGTGGGAGTCAATGACCCATCTATTTCTCAGATGTAGGATGTTTAAGAACATCTTTTATTTTTGTCTTCAAAAAAATTGGGTTAAATTGGTTGTTACCGAATTCCATTTTTGACATGGTCAATCAGTGGTCATCTCCTTTTTGTTCGCCACACATGAAATATTTTTGAAAATTCTTGTTGTCCCATCTTGTTTGGGGAGTGTGGAAATAACGTAATTCCCGAGTTTTCAAAAACAAATAGGGTGACCAAGCTCATTTGTGCAATAGAATTCTTTGGAAAGTAGGTGAAAGCATGTCATCTGCCTTAAAGGAGTCTCTTCCTTCTATCCCTGGGGATCATCCTAACTTTTTCTATGGAGTATGCTTTGGTATTTTGTCCAGACCTAAGACCTCCATCGGTGCCCAACATTTGCATTACGGTGAAGTGGACCCCATCCCCTCTGGGGTGGCTAAAACTTAACTTCAATGGAACGTCGAAGGGAAATCCAAGAAAAGTTGGCGCAAGTGGATTAATAAGAGATCATCTCGACAAAATAGTTTTGGCTTTTACCGAAGACTTAGGAGAGGAGTCTTCCCATTTTGCTGAGTGTAGAGCGGCCTATTGGGGTATTCAATTATTAAAAGAATTGGGAGATCATGGAGTGACTATTGAAGTCTATTCACTTAATACTGTGAATATACTGAAAGGAAGTTGCAGATCGGGTTGGCACTTTTCAAACCTTATTGACAAATCCAGGGCCTACATGTCTTCCTTTGAAGAATTATCTATCAACCATGTGTATAGGGAAGGAAACATGGTGGCTGATTGTCTAGCTAATTTGGCAGTTGGAAGTCAGGGCTTCAAGGTGTGGCATTCTGACTTTTTGAAGGAATTGATAAGACCTGTTAATGATGATAAACCATAATGTTGGTTGGTTGTTCCCATGGTTTCTACTATCGATATGGCTTTTGTTTGGAATGATGGTAGAGAAGATTCAAGAGATTTCTGATGAGGTCATTTGGAAGTTGATGTCGTGCAGAATGACCCATATTTTCTTGGTGATTTTAAAAATTCAAATTCAAATTTTGACTCAGTATTTTGGAACTTGGATTTTGGTGGTCTCGATTAATTTTGCAATAATGGGGGAAATATTTGGGTTAAAATTTGAATATTGCACCAATATGTCTCCTTGTAAGATACGATGGTTCATCTTAGGCAATTTTCTCATTACTTCCATTTATGATGTAAGGTGGCAAGTGTGGTGTAGTTAGCCAAACGGTCCCATATGGTAGTGGTGTAATTCAAATCCTGGGTCTTTATTGCCTCTCTATCCATTTTTAAGGTGGTGGATCTTCTTGGGTGTTGTTATGATGACGATCATTTTTTGAACTTGGGGGGCTCTTTGTCCTTTCCTTGTCAAGGGGAGCTTCTACAAAAGAACATTACTCCTGGATGTCTCTGCCATATGGATTTATGAATCTCATTTTTCAAGATCTTTTATTAGGCCTTTTTGGTTGTTGGGATTTGGGTGCTGACGAATGGAACTTTCGTGAACCTGGGCTCGAGGTTTTGCGTTCATCGGTTCTTTTTTGAAAAGGGATTTTCATGGTTTGCACTGAGCGTTGGTACTTTCCACATTGAATATGATGGTGTTATTTCCAAGTACGAGTGGAGGTGGCATTTGGAAACTTCCTTGTTGTTCGACCTTTTTGGAGAATGCTCTACACCTTTCCCTCTTATTTCCCTTGCTAGGACAGTCGGGCTCTATCGGCTTGCTTTTCTCTGCATTCTCAAATGGTTTCAGTTTTCTTTGTGGTGGAGCCCTCATATGGCTTTAGGATGGTTCTCAAATGGTTTTTTATGGTCTGGATCCCTTTGGAATTTTCTTTTTCATGGGTTTCTTGGGTCATTTAGGAAATCTCATGTTTTCTTCTTAGTCCTTTCTCGGGATAGCTTTGTTTTTGTTCTGTGATGTAGTGAGAAGTTTTCTAGTTTTGTTGACTTTCAGTTCTCGTTTGTGGCCCTCGTGAGTTGTTTTAATCTTCTACCTAGTTTGGAGGTCATCATGTTCTTTGTGAAGGAGTGGAATTAACTATGAGACCCCTTCCTAGTGTTTCTCGTTGTTCTGTGAGTGGACCTACTTTGCCCTTCCTTTCTATTGGGTGGTTGATTTCTATGTTAATGCTCCAGTATTTGAGTGTTCTTATGCCTTGCATTGTTCATTATTTGTACCATCTGGTCCTTGTAAGTTCCTCACTTTGGGTTTATTTTATGTGGTCTGAGTCAGTCATCTGTTGGTTTAGTTTTACCATGGGAAAAGCTAAGATTTATCTTGCTAAGCCTAAATTGCGTAAACCTCGTTTGGAACCTTCGTCTACTTATTTTGATAAAGAGGTTAATTCTATATTATCTGATGGAGGCCTTCTACATTGTATCTTAAAATTCCATGGTCACAACCCTTTGCTTACTAAATGCATGGTTTCTTCCTAGAATGAGGTTTGGGTTAGTTTCCATTCATGGTATTTTCAAGTTTCGATGGATCTTATCAGTAGAACCACTGGTCTGGATTTGGATGGTGCCTATCACAACCATGAAAGGTATTTTGATTGCAATAAATCACTCTATTTTTGGATAAGGAGGAGTTTTTGTCACGAATTTTGAATAATTTCAATGCTGCGACTTTGCCCTCTCCTTGGAACCGTGTTGTGCGGGTCATTATGGATTATTTTACCCTGGACCCTTCTTATGATATTATAAGGAGTTTTCATGCAATGTTTTTAAATCATCTTAGACGTAAATCATGTATGAACATTCCTTTATTCCTTTTTCAATCCATACAAAATTCCTTCCTTAATGTCCAAGTAGGTCATGGTCAAACTCCTATCCACCAAGACCTGGTGCTATTGGTTTTTGAACAAGCTACTTTGGAGCGTGGCCTTGATGCTAACAATTTGTTGAAGCCTCTTGCAGATCCTTTTGTTCCTATGGCTAGTGGTCCCAAGCTGAATGTGGACTCCCCCTCTGTTGGCGGTGGTTCTTGGTTAGCCTCTGGAATAGATACTGAAGATAGTGTGGACACTCTCTCTTTCACTTTTGGTGTTGACCTGGAGTAGATTTCTAAAAAGATTCAGATCTCTTCAAAAGGGGTTTGGGGTGGGGACCCAAAGGCGAATGAGGTTTTCTCATTGGGTCACACTGTTAATTTTTATTCGGCCCCTAAGGTGAGTGTGGTATATCTTGGCGGTTCAAATTTAAAGTCAGATGGTGTTGCTTCTGAGGTGCGTCACAATTCTAAACAACTTCGGAGAAATTTGAAGGAGGGTGATTCCCCCATTATTATGGTGTTCTCAGATCTTGATGTTCTACCGAGGGATCTTCCTCGAGAGAAGTCTATGGAGGAAATCTATTCTCCTAGAGTGTCTGAGAATTTTAAATATTTGGTTCTCCAAGATTTAAAGCTCATTGATATTAACCAGCCTAAAATTTGGAGCACGTTGAAATTCACCCTCGACTTAACTAAAAAAAATTCTAGCCTGGTGGCTAATGTAACTCAAGGTGTTCATAAGTTGGGATAGAACTATCTCGGTTCTCCTCTCTTTGATGCCTTTTGGTCTGGTTCCTACTTTTTCTTCTGGTTTGCCTTTGGGTTTTCCAAGAATTTTTTTGGGTTTTTCGCCTTGGCTTTCTTTGTAGTGGTTGTGGGATCCTGTTAAAACTCTTTCATTTTAATAGGACAAAAAAAAAAATTGTTAATAATAGGTAAATTTAAAGTGTCAAAAAAATATTATATATATATATGGTTATTGTGAGAAACTTTTTATATTAATATAATTAATATGGAGTGAGTTTTATAAAATAAGATGATAATTAATATCATCTTATTTTATAAAACTATGGAGTGAATTGTGTAAAATAAAATGATATTAACCATTTTAAAAAAAAAAGTTGGATACATAAATTATGATAATAGTATTTTATGACCACCATATCATATACAAAATATTTTTTAATTTTATATAATTAATTAAAAAACAAATAAACATGAAGTGACAAGCTAACAAATTCTAAAGTGATAAATAATGTCAAGAATTTTTTGTGTTTTTTTAATAGAGTATCTATTGGTTTTGAAGTTTTATTGTGTAAGTTATATCTATAAGTTATTATTTTATATTATTTTTAATAAGTTTATTTTTTATTTTGTAATAATTATTTTTTATTTTTAAATGAATATATTGAAAGCACGAGATTTCGGGCGAAGGAAACACTAATTGCGATGCATTCAAAATCAAATACGCTTAAGTCCTAGAAATGTAGAATGCATGAAATGAAAGAGACGCATTGAAATGAGATACAAGAAAATGGAGAAAACACAGCCCTTTCATTAAACTCTCTTGATCTCTGTTACAAAGATGCCTCCTCCCTTTTCAGGGGCTAGGAGCGTTAAAAGAATTTTATTACAATTGAGACTTAAAGTTCCTCTTTCCACGTGCCCACACTTGAAATGGGCGGGCCAAGATGATGTCGTCGCTGATGTTGATGAGTCCTTAACCTCTGCTGCTCCTCTTGTGAACAAAGAAACAACAAAGATGTCAGTAGCACCTGTTGCAAATATTAAGTGTTTGTTCTCTAAAATCGCCAAAAGATGCATGTAAATAATTAGCCAAATCGATAGACAAAATGACTCTAAATGACCTGAAAATATGATAGAGGACAGAAGACATAACCAGAGGGCCACTGCCATTGAAACATTTGGCCAATATGCCTTCAACTGGAATTCATCCCTGGGCAGGACGAATTCTGATTGCTATTTGTCCCTGGGTGAGACGAATTCTGCTGTGTTTGAAAAGCCGAAGTGGTACTGCTCCAATTTCAAATTTCGAGACCTCCAAAACACCTGCAAACAAAGGGGTTATGTAATTGGGGCCATTTTGGGACGACCCAAATGGTCGGATTCTTCCAATTTGGCCTCTATCCTCGGGAATTAGATGTCGCCACTTGCAAGTTAGTAGGACAACAAAGTGACAAAAGGCATGATAAAATCTGATCAAAATGTTATGAAATTGAAGCTATGAGTTAATCAAACAGAATAACATGAGATGCAACCTGAAACAATAATCTAGAATGCTTTTGGAATAAAACTTAGAAAGTGCGGGGGTGCCCAAGTGGGCCTCCCACCGTTGGCACTTGATCTTGGCGCCAATCCACTAGGGATGGGCCCAAAACCTCATAGGATTGGGGTGTCTACAAATTTGTGGTGTAAGGTGGTCAAATGTTGGATTTGGGTTGGATCTACGCTTCCAAAAGCCACCCAATAACCTCTCTTGCAAAAGAGATTAGTGGATGTGAGAAGGTGAATCAAAAGGATGCAAGTGGGTATTCAATCGGACAGCACTTCGTTGCTTAGAATCGCCTCCAATATATTTCTTGGGTGAGAAAAGTCTCACTTTTTATATACCCATGGGTTCTCTTTTGAGAGGGAAGCATAAGCGCCATGTGTTGGTCATAGGTGCCATGTGGCAGTCAAGTCTTCCCATGAGGGAGGGGAGTCCTCCATGACTTGGGCTTTCATAACTGCCCTTGTGACAGTCCTCTAACGGCCTCTCTGTCCACCCACACACGCGTGCAAGGCAGGAGTCATTAACTGACTGTCCTAGGCTGCCACTTGGCGCCATTCTTCTTTTTGCCCGTTAAACTCAGAATTCATCCCTACCAAAGACGAATTCAGAATTCGTCTTTGGGTGAGACGGATTCCATTTTGAATTTGTCCCTGGGTGAGACGAATACTGAGCAAAGTGTCTAAATGTACCAAATTGCCTCTTGACCTTACAAAATTGCTATGAAAGTGGTTAGGACCACTGTTTGACCTCTGAGGGCTGCCCTGGGCTGCCCTGGGGGCTGTGTTTGTCGAAGCGATCAGTGTTTGCGGTCACATAATCGGATTGGTGTTGTTTTGGTGTCTACATATATGAAATTAGAAAAGGTTTTATTTATATTTTATTGTGATTACATAGTGGTATTATAATAGTTTGGTTATTATGCATTTATTATTTAGTAAGATTTCATATTATTTAAAAATATATTTTTAATTTGTGTAAATGGTATTAGTTTAATGATTTAATTCCTCTACTTTCAAGGAGAATATCAAAATTCAAATCTTGTCAAATGACACTTGTATAATAGCCAAGTTATTTGTAATTTTACTATATGATGATGTAATACAAATAGGATTCATTTCAATCCATATAACCAATAATTGTATATATATAATAATTTGGTTAAATTTAATATACGGTGATGACTCCTTATAAAGTAAAAAATCTTAAATAAACATGGCTATTTGTTGTCTACACAATATCTTGTCCTATATGTTTATAATATGTATTAGTTTTAATATATATGAAATTTATAATGTATGTTAATTTTAATATATATTATAAGAAAAATATTTGATAAATATTATAAATATGTGTTCTTAAATTTTAATGTGTTAATATTTCACACAATACTATAATATAATTTTTTAATAATATAACTTATGTTACACTAAAATAATTAAAAGAATGAGTAGTTTACACTTTTTAATATTCAAATATTGAATGTGATAATATATTATCTCATAATTGTATATTAAAAATACCAAGACCAAGGGAAAAAATGTATCTCCTAAATAGATTGTAATTTCAATTATAGTTATTGAGAGTATGATCGACTAAACATATTTTTCTTAAACTCATCCTCACAAACTAACAACAAATAATAAAATATTTATGCAATGGCAGTACATAATCAACTGCCTTCCTATGTTTTAAGTCATAACACTAAGCAATAAATTTGAAACTTCTTAATGAATTTATGTGTATCTTAATAATTGTGATACCAATCAACAAAATAGTTATTCATGTAGCATAAAGGTTTAAAATTTTCCACCTTTTATAAGAAATAATTAATATCAAAGACATTATTTAAGGGAATGAATATTTTCAAAGGGACACTCATCATGACAAAAGCTTGCATCATACACATACAGGAAATTTTTAGTGAAAACTTAGCAAATGAAATCATGTTAAGTTTATGGATACTGCCTATAGTTTCAAGTAACATCTCTGCCTTGTTGAAATATTTGTAATCTAACCTTAAGCCAAGGTTGATAGTGATGAAGTACCTGTAAGTGCTCTTCATGGAGCCTACTAGCAAGTGTTATGTAAGCCTTTGGGTATTCTATATATAATACTATAGGTATATATGGGTATTCTTCTATGTGTTAGCCTACAAGCATCTTGATGTAAGTCTATTAGAAATTTTGATGTATTCACCCTTAGTGCTATTGCTTAATCCACCTCTTTGATTAAACTTGATTAAAATTATTTGTATTTGTAGAAAGAGCACTAACAACTAACTTTGATGTGGTGGAGAGACCTATCCTCCTATTTATGGGACAAAGGTGGACTAACTTTGTTAGTCCTTGAATAAAACAATAAAAAGCCACGTTGATTTATGGTTTTGGTTCCCTTTATTCACCTATCAACGACAAGTCATGTTGACTTATGGTTTTGGTTCCCCTTTTCATATAATTAACATTTTTTTGTCACCTTTATTGATGTTTTTACTTGCTATTTTTTCAATACCCTAAAATAAAAATAAAATAGATATTAAGGGATGTTTTTATGTGTCCTACAAAGCTACAATATAAAAATAAATAGTGCCAAGATCCCCACTTTAAGTGGAAAACTTAGTTATCAGATTAATTTTAGGGTTTTTAATGTATGATCATGATTTTACCATGTTTTTGCACCCAAGGTTTGAATGATATGTCATTTGAATCTATGCTTATGATTTTATGACCTTGAAAAAGGAGGAAATTAATTGGCTACAAAGAGAAAGTTATTTCACTTCATCTACTATAAATACTCATTTCACCTTCTCATTTTATTACTAAATCATTACCAAACATCTACAAAATATTTGGATGCTCTTGTTAACGCTACTCTTACATCTTTGCTTCTTTTACTACCATGATATGTAATATTATCTCTCTATCTCTCACTCTCTCTTATCCTTGTAGGTACAACCAAAGCCATTGATTATTTGTTTGCTACCTTCCATGAAGGATAATAGGATACTCTCCTAGGATTTGTAGCTAAATGTTACTAATTGCCATTTGAGGATAGGTTTTCAAGGTAGGTCAAACCCTCTATGAATATCATAGGTGTTATCTATCCTTATTTATTGTGGTTATGTTGGAAATAATTTAGAATATGAATGATAATTTTATTATGCTTTTTATGAATTGATTCGATCCTTGATATCCTAGGTCTCAACTATTTTTATAAAAATAATTGAAAGGAAAATCTATAAGAGAATACAATTGCAAAATTGCCAATCCTTTCTACAGTCTATACTTTGTTATTTATAGTTTATAATAGGGGATATTTTCCCTCTAAAATTATCTATAGATGGATCTTACAATCTCAGCTACTCTTCTTAGGGATCTTTGACATTAACTTAAGTACGTTTTGATCATAATAATTGTTAGGCCTAGCATTGTCATCACCATACTCTATCTTGAATGAATATCTAAGCCATTTACTCAAAATATCTTTTGGTAGCTTAGTTGTATATTATAAATCAGGAAAGCATTAACTCAACTCATCTACCTCTGTCATAGTTTATCATGTCTTTGATTTGATTCATGTGTTGATTTCTACTTCAATTTATAATGCATTTCATTCTTTCACATTCAAGGTCGTCCTAAAAACTAGTTGAGAGTTTTGTTGTTGGTGATTCATTGAGAATTGTAAAACCTTTGATATCAAAACTTATTTCAAAATAAAAGGTTTCCTTGGCACTTTTCCTATCATTGGATCTATCAAGATTTTCTATGAATAAAACCTTTCACAAGTTATGATTATCAGGACTTATTTTGGCTTCCTTATCTTAAAGATAAAATGCTTAGATTATGTATGATTAGGGCTCTACCTTAGTCATGGATGAGTAGTAAGGAATTACTACAAATTTAATATAAAAGAGAGCAATAATTTTAAAACTTGATATGAATATGGTTATATGGGATTTTCTTTTTGTAGTATTAGAAAAGTTTTGATTTGGGAAGAAATGGGTTAGATGAATTAAAGCCTATGTCTTTATAATTTCAAATTCAGTGTTGGTCAATGGGTTAGTGATAGAATCATTTAAAGCCAAGTGAAGTGTTAGACAAGGAGATCCTCTACTATCATATCTATTCATTATTATGGTAGAGGTTTTGGGTAGAAACTTGATGAATACTAACAAATATGGGTTTATAAGTGGACTTAAGGCTAGTAATAACATTGACAACATCACCCATCAATAGCTTGTAGATGATACAACCTTTTTTAGGAGGACATGGATAAATAAGGCTAGAGATTTGAATAACTTATTAAAGGAATACCAAAGAGTGTCAGGGCAAAAAGTTAATAGGAGAAAATCTAAGATTTACTTCCTAAAAACCCTAGCTAGAACCAAAGTAAATAAATGTAGGTTAGTTCAAATGGAAGAGGAAATTTTGACGGCAACCTCTTTAGAGATACCCTTATTTGAGGGGAGAATGAAGATAGAATTATGAAATCTAGTTATAACTAAAGTTCATAATAAACTACTAACATGGAAAGGTATATGGTTATCATTAGCAAGAAGAGTAATTAATTAAATCAAACTTATAGGTTATTACAATGGCCTTTTATACTATACCAAAATCAATAGAAAAATATTTAATCTATATTAAGTTGTCATTTTTGTGGTTGGGATTACATGATAAAAGGGAATTTCTTTTGATAAAATGAAGTAATGTGTGTGATGATAAAACTAGGGGAGGTTTTAGTTTAAGAGATTTTACGATGCAAATTTAGCTCGTAGAGGAAAAGTAATTTGGATATTGTACAAAGAGAGTCAAATACTTCTTCTAAGTATGTTGAGCCCTATGACCCAAGCTTAATATTTACTCTATTCTCACTACCAAATCGTTCTACACTATAGAATGGTTTGAAAAATTAATTGATCTAGTGATTAAAGGTCTAATATGGATGGTGGGAACTAGAGAAAAAATCTATTTGGATTGATCTACTATTATATTAACTTGTTTATATTCTATCATAATAATATATAATAGGTTCATTGGATAAAAAAACATATACATTTTGGTTGCTACAAATAATTTCATAAACTAAATGACATGCAAAATGAAATCAAATTTGGAGAAGTTTATGCGAGCAAATATAGAAAATTTTTATTTTTTAAAAAATTGGTTATAAAGGATTGAAACATACCTTAATTGTTTTAGTGATGTCACAATACTTTATCAATTATGCATATATTTTTGAACATGGATCTCCTCCTTGAAACTTAGAAATATAACCAATTGAACTAATGCCATTTGACAACAAATAAAGACAAGAATTTTTATATACATTTTGTAGTGAATGATTTAAATTGAACATATTTAACCATTGTTCTTAAGAAAAAGAATAAGAATACAAGAAGGGAATGTTTTGATTATTGCTAGTTGAAAAAAGGGTCACTACTTTTAATTTTTAAAGGTAAGATGGTTTTAATGGCGTAAAAGGTGGCTTCCAGATGGAAAACTCAAAATACTGTGGCAGTCATAAAAGTTTGACAGTCTACCCAGATTAGTGGCAGCTACTACTGATTCCACCATGTAAATTAAAAAATAAAAATAATATGGCTATAAAAATAGTAGACAACCAAAAGCTCATTTAATAAGAAAGAAATAATGAATTTAGAAATATAAACATACACAACAAATGACAATAATATATTTATATATTTTAAAAAATAAAACTTAAATCTTGTAGGCATTTTGACCATATAATGATATAAAATAAATATATTGGAAAAAGTATTAAGAATAATTAGTCAAATTCGGGTGTAGTTAAATTTTATACATCTATTCCCTAGAGTCCACCACTGTTAATTCATTTGCAAAAGAAATCTGAGTTAGTTGAACAACAACTTCCTTGATTGTTGTCGTTTAACCCTACAAAAGCCACTTCTTGAGATGGACTACTACGATCTGAACACACTCTAGATTCGCTTGCCTTTCTGTAGTTCTCCATACAATCTAGAACATTGTGTTTTCTCTTGTTTGACTTTACAAATGTGATCTTTCTACTCTTCTCTATAGAAAAACCATCATCAGATTTTCTACTCCTCTTTTCAACAACAAAAGTTTTCAGTGTCTGCTTTGAATCTCCAACTGACCTTCTTGATGCAGTGCCATCACAGGAAACATATGCAGGAATTAGGCCTGCACCAATATGAGATACTTGAATGTCCATCCCAGGTCTCCAAAGATGATAATCTCCCACTGAAATTTTAAATTCATAAGCTGCAGCCCCTACATAGAAAAGTTTTTATTTTTAAAATTAGTTATAAAGGATTGAAATAGACCTTGCTTGTATTAGAAGTATTACAATAGTTTATCAATTATGCATATATTACTTGGTAAGATTTGAACATGGATCTTTTCCTTGAAACTTTAGAAATATAACCAATTGAACTAATGTCGTTTGATAGAAAATAAAGACAAAAAATATAATTAAATTCAATATCTTTAACCATTGTTCTTAAGAAGAATAAGAATACAAGAAGGTGAAAAAATATCACTATTTTTAATTTTTAAAGGTAAGATGGTTTCAGCACCGTAAAAGGTGGCTTTCGGGGCGGATAGCACAGAAGAATACTGTGATGGCCATAAAAGTTGAATAGTCTGCCCAGATTTGTGGCGGCTACCAATTCCACCACGTAAATAAAAAATAAGATGGTTATAAAAATAATAGATAAAAAAATTCAAAGAAATAACAAGTCAAAAAAATAAACTCCAATTAAAATTTGATAATGACAATAATATCTTTATGTATTTTAAAAAAACAAAACATAAATGTTATAGGATGTAAAACAAGGAAAAAATATTAAGAATAATTAGTCATTATCCATGTTAACAACATAAAGAGCCCAAAACAATCAAATTATAACATTAATTTTAATAATATAATTATTTAATACTGGGGGAGTAGCACCAAATTTTTTTTGACATTGATATCTATCGTTTGACACACGGTGATGTCCCAAAAACACCTCTATACACAGTATTTGAATTTCAAAGAGTTACAAAAATATAAAAAGACAGGAAGCACTTTCAGGCATGTTGAACGGCGTGTGAAGCAATACAAAATGCCAATATCAAGATTCACTGATAGAATTGGAGATCATGATCTGTATCAAAAGGTCTTGTCTATCAGCCTGGTTTCTTTGAAGCTATACGAGGTCTTTCGACAGGTCTGCTTGGACTTCCAAATTCAAAAAGATAGGAAACACTTTCAGGTTCGTTGAAAGGTGGGTGAAGCAATACAAAATGCCAATATCAAGATTCACCGATAAAATTGGAAATCATGATCTGTATCAAAACGTCTTGTCTGTCATTCCTTTGAAGCTATATGAGGTCTTTTGACAGTTCTGCTTGGACTTTCAAATTCAGGTGTAGTTAAATTGTCTACACTCTATTCCCTAGAGTCCACCACTGTTAATTCATTTGCAAAAAAATCTGAGTTAGTTGAACAACAACTTTCTTGATTGTTGTCGTTTAACCCTACAAAACCCACTTCTTGAGATGGACTACTACCATCTGAGCACACTCTAGATTCGCTTGCCTTTCTGTAGTTCTCCATACAATCTAGAACATTGTGTTTTCTCTTTTTTGACTTCACAGATGTGATCTTTCTACTCTTCTCTATAGAAAATCCATTGTCAGATTTTCTACTCCTCTTTTCAACAACAGAAGTTCTCAGTGTCTGCTTTGAAATTCCAACTGGCCTTCTTGATGCAGTGCCATCAGAGGAAACATATGCAGGAATTAGGCCTGCACCCATATGAGACACTTGAATGTCCATCCCAGGTCTCCAAAGATGGTAATCCCCCACTGAAATTTTAAATTCATAAGCTGCAGCCCGTACATCAAACACCTGTCCTTCATATGATGGCACCTCTGGTGCCCGTTTTAAGCCCATAAAAAATGTACAATGTGTTGTACGCATGGAAGGGTCATTGTGTCCATAGGGATGTGGGTGAACCAGCAACATCCCTTCTGTATCCCTTTCAATCAGCAAAACAAGTTTCCTCAGCTTAGAGGAAACCCTGCCCTTCCAATTCCTGAAGTCATCCTGATTTGCAGCCACGATATCTATTTTTAGATAATTTTTGTATGACTCAAAGAAACCATAACTCTGAAAAAGAGCATCCCATTTTTCCTTATTCATTTCAATCTTGTCACAGACATTTTTGCCTTTCTCAAACTGTTCAATCATGACTAGAAAAGTGCTACTCGTTATGCTGTAGGAAGAATTCATACATGGATATGCTGGTGTAATGATTGGCATTAGGTCCAAAGGATTGCTCCACTTATCCCACACTGCTAACCCTAACCCTAATTGCCCCTCCTCTATGGGGCAAAGCATCACAGGGTTTGGCCAATGCCATTGGGTATAAATTCTAAAAAACCTAGACACCAACATGCTGGGAGTTGCATTTGGGTAAAGCTGGCAAACCAAACCAACCAATATTGAATAATTTATGCCACCCAAGAATCCCATGGCATTGGAGTACAGACCTCGCCTTTTAGCCCACAGTTTCAAAGTTTTAAGTGTGGTTCGGAAACTCTCAACATCGCAAAATCAAATCTGAAACTCTACATCCATTAAGGCTTAGCACACTCTGCTCATCAGTATCAGATAAAATGGACTCCTGAGAAATGTCCAAATCTTCTGGTACAACTAAAAGAGAAATTCTGGCAAAAAGCAAATCAATAGCTACTCCTCTGAACTTAAACTTCATGACAGGAACAAATGCATCAGGGACTGGTTGGAGTTCAGTGACTTCTGACATTTCAGCTAACATTCCATGCAGAACAACAAAGAAATCCTCTTCCCTAGTTAAGTAGGATGGTCCTATGCACACAGTGTCTATGTCTGATCCAGGGTCATGAACTAACATTTTGTAGGACCCAAACGTAAAAATCTTTACATTGGCTTGCTCTACCATGTCTGTCAAGCCTTTTTGTGCTGTTACTTGCTTGACCCATGATTTCGCAATCTGATCAATCTCTACCAAAATTTGCTTCCTTAAAGCAGCTTCCTGAGAACCCTCATAGAGCCCTTGACTGTTCAGAAACTCTTCCAATTCTCTAGTGTTCTGAAGATCTTTCCTGGTTGGACCTGCCATAGATATTGGTGTAAAAATGCCATACTGTCTTTGCTCTTCTGCCATGGTGCACAAAATCGCCAATTCGCGAATACACCTTCGCTATTTTATGTTTTAATTTACTTGTACAAACCTTGTTCCTATAATTTTTAATATGATCGGGGCTTGAATGTATAGATATTGATAGATATAAACTTCAGTCGGCTTCCAACACTTGACCTGACAGTTAATAGGTGATTGGGTTACTTTAATTGTTTTTAATTTGAAATAATAATGGTTAAGAATAGCTAAATTTAAGTGTCAAAAAATTATTATAAATATATATTTTTTTTTAAATTAATATAATTAATATGGAGTGAGTTTTATAAAATAAGATGATATTAACCATTTAAAAAAAAGGGATACATGCATAATTATAATAATGGTAAAGAATACTTAAATTTAAAGTGTCAAAAAAAAATTATTATAAATTTATTTTATTTTTATATTGATATAATTAATATAGAGTGAGTTTTATAAAATAAGATTATATTAACCATTTAAAAAATATATATATAATTACACTAATTTTTAAGAATAGCTAAATTTAAAGTATCAAAAAACATATTATAAATTTATTTTTTTATTTATTTTTTATTTGGATATTGTGAGAAACTTTTCATATTATTTTAAAATAAGTTTTTAATTTGTGTAAATGGAATTAGTTTAATGTCTTTACTTTCAACGAAAATATTAAAATTCAAATCTTGTCAAATGATACTTGTATAATAGCCAAGTTATTTGTTATTCTACTATATGATAAGTAATACAAATAGGATTCATTTCAATCCATATAACCAATAATTGTATATATAATAATTTGGTTAAATTTAATATAGGATGATGACTCCTCAAACAAACATGGCTATTATTTATCTACACAATATCTCGTCCTATATGTTTATAATATGTATTAGTTTTAATATATATGAAATTTATAATATAAGTTAATTTTAATATATATTATAAAAAAATTATTTGATAAATATTATAAATTTGTGTTCTTAAATTTAATGTGAGTATATTTCACACAATATAATAATATGATTTTTCAATAATATAACTTATGTTATACTAAAATATTTAAAAGAATGAGTAGTTTACACTTTTTAATGTTCAAATATTGAATGTGATAATATATTATCTCATAATTGTATAGTAAAAATACTACGGCCAAGGGGAAAAATGTATCTCCTAAATAGATTGTAATTTTGATTATAGTTATTGAGAGTATGATCGACTAGACATCTTTTTCTTAAACTCATTCTCACAAACTAACAACAAATAATAAAATATTTATGCAATGGCAGTACATAATCAACTGCCTTCTTATGTTTTAAGGCATAACACTAAGCAATAAATTTGAAACTTCTTAATGAATTTATGTGCATCCTAATAATTGTGATACCAATCAACAAAATAGTTATTCATGTAGCATAAAGGTTTAAATTTTTCCACCTTTTATAAGAAATAATTAATCTCAAAGAAATTATCTAAGGGAATACATATTTTTAAAGGGACACTCATCATGACAAAAGCTTGCATCATGAACATACAGGAAATATTTAGTGAAAACTTGGCAAATGAAGTCATGTTAAGTTTATGGATACTATTTATAGTTTCAAGTAACACCTTTGCCTTGTTGAAATATTTGTAATCTGACATTAAGCCAAGGTTGATAGTGATAAAGTACCTGTGAGTGCTCTTGATGGAGCCTGCTAACAAGTGCTACGTAAGCCTTTGGGAATTCTATATATAATCCTATAGGTATATATGGGTATTCTTCTATGTGTAAGCCTACAAGCATTTTGATGTAAGCCTATGGAAACTTTTTATGTATTCACCCTTAGTGATATTGGTCAATCCACCTCTTTGGTTAACCTTGATTAAAATAATTTGTATTTGTAAAAAGAGCACTAACAACTGACTTTGCATGTGGTGGAGAGACCTATCCTCCTATTTATGGGACAAAGGTGGACCAAATTTGTTAGTCCTTGAATAAAACAATAACAAGTCATGTTGACTGATGGTTTTGGTTTCCTTTCTTCACCTATCAACAACAAGTCATGTTGAATGATGGTTTTGGTTCCCTTTTTCACATAATTAACACCTTTTTATCACCTTTCTTGAAATTTTTGCTTGATGTTTTTCCAAAATCCTAAAATAAAAATAAAATTGAGATTAAGGGATGTTTTTATGTGTCCTTCAAAGCTACATTCTAAAAATCAATAGTGCCAAGATCCCCACTATAAGTGGAAAACTTAGTTATCATATTAATTTTTAGGGTTTTTAATGTATGATCATGATTTTAGCATGTTTTTTCACCCAAGGTTTGAATTATATGCGATGCTTATGATTTTATGACATTGAAAAGGGAGAAAATTAATTGGCTACAAAGATAAAATTATATCACTTCATCTACTATAAATACTCATTTCACGTTCTCATTTTATTACTAAATCATTACCAAACATCTAAAAAATAATTTTATGCTCTTGTTAACACTACTCTTAGCTCTTTGCTTCTTTTTATACCATGACATGTAATATTATCTCTCTATATCTCACTCTCTCTTATCCTTGTAGGTACAACCAAAGTCATTGATTATTGGTTTGCTACCTTCCATGAAGGAGAATATAGACTTAGCTGGTCATGTGCTTAAATTATTTTATGACAAGATAAATAAATTCTAGATATTTTTTGTTAAAGTCACATCATATTATAAGGATTGGCTACACAATGAGAAAAATGATGGCTAGCAATTGGGTAGGAAATACTCTTGATTGATTTACATCCTTACCTAAAAATTATATTCACTCCTAGATACTTTTATCAAAAAGTTAAAACAATAATTTTTTGATGACATGATTGTTATTGAGACAATGGATATTTTGTGAACACAAAATAAGGCCTTAATGATTTTTTATTTATTTCCACAAAAGGGGAAAAAGACCTAAATATCATTGTGAATAAAGACTTAATTGAAAGGGTAATTATAGTAATATTTGTAAACAATATTGGACCCTATTTTCAAGCTAAGATCCAAGAATACAAACCTTGTGGTTTACCTTTCATTGACAAAGTTATATATTTTGTTAAAAAAATATCATTGGAAAAAGAAGTTGTAGTGAGTCCTCACTACATCAAGTACATCCTACCAAGGAAAAGTATTTGGGCTGAGGTCACTACCTAATGTTGAATAAAATGAGGGACCCAAATATTTCATCTACATATTGCAAAATTGATGCCAATATGAAAATAAAATTACCAATAAGAAACAGCCCACCTCAAAAGTTTTTAATAATTTTGAAGTTCTCCATGCCATGAGGTAAGTTTAATCACCTGAATGAGGCCAACAAATAATCTCAACCTTTTCAGTGATAACTAAGCCAATTCCCAACACAAACTAAGACACTAGAGCCTTTTGAGTTTCAATGTAAAAAATTATACTTTCTCTATAATCCCAAGCCCATCTCTAAAACAAAATAAGCAACCTAAAAAATAAAGCAACCTCTCTAGGATATTGAGATCCAAATATGTAAGTGTCCTAGGTTAGGTGCAAAATGGTACTAATAATAGACCTAGGGATCACAACCCAAGAACTAGAGAGGAAGTAAAGAAGGGGAATAATGCCTATGAGATTGAGGTTAGCAAGCTTATCAAGGATTGCCTAGCCACATAAAGACTTTTCCCCAAATTTTATGGCAAAAGGCAAAAGGATGACAAAGGAGATAAAACTAGATGACCAAAATGAGTTAAGGCACATGAAAATTCTAGTAGCTCCTATGAAAAGCAACCCCAAAGCATCAAAATGAAGAACATAAGCTTATACTAAGAGGGGGGTGAACAATATAAGATCACTTTTTACTTTTCTTTCCAAATTAATATATGCAATGTATAGATAGCAATATCAACAATAGTAATAAAAGCAATGCACAAAACACCACACGTAATAGAGACACCATAATTTACGTGGTTCACCTAATGTGGGCTACTCCACAAATAAAATATTTCACTAAAATTTTCTCTATCAATCTCTTGGGAATCCTTTCCCTATTACAATGTTTATGGACCTCTATCCAAAGGAGACACCAATCCCCTGAATCAAGTTTATGGATATCTATCCACATGAGAACTCCTTCTCCTCTGCTTCCGGCTGGTGATCCTCTAGAATACAACTGCCTCCATCGCACTAGCTTGTGGATCTCTCTCCACTAAATAATCTTGTACCCACTCAGAATACCTATCTTCACTACCCTATCTAATGGATATCTATCCACTGGAGACTACCATCCTCTCTACACCTCAAAAGCTCTATCTCAAATATGCACTAAACACAGTCCTTCAATCTAGCACAAATTTGCTCAATCTTTATCTCTGGTCTGGTACAAACCCATCCTTAAATTTGTACCAAAATTTTCTCTCAAATCTATACTAAACATAGTCCTTCGGTCTAGCACAAATTTATCCTCAATCTCTGTCTTTGGTATGGTACAAATCTATCCTCAAATATGCACCAAACTTTGCTCTCAAATATGCACTAAACATATTCCTTTGGTCTAGCACAAATTTATCCTCGATCTCTGTCTTCAATACTTAACTCAAGGCTTGACTCAACTCTACTGGATCTGCCCCAAACCTTAACTCAAGGTTTTGAACAAATCAATCAATTATGCTCTCAAGTCTTCTTAAATACTTATCTCAAATATGCCTTGCAAGCTTCCACAAAAGCTCACATTAATCTATCCACAAGTCCTCTCTAGAACTTGCTCAAATATTCTCAACAAGTCCACTCAAAACTTATCAAAATCTGCTAAACAAGTCCACATAGAACTTGTCTAAATCTTCTCAACAAGTCCACATAGAACGTGTCCAATCTCATAGAAACATAAAGAGAATTTTTAAAGACTCGATATGTTCTATACTAATCATGATGCTCAATTACTTTCAATCACTCTCTTAGAAACATAAGGAGAATTGCTAGAGACTCAATATGCTTCAATTTTAGCTCAATGCTCAATCATTTTCACAACTCAATTCAAAATATAGAATAGTTTGTTTTATGGAACCCGAACAATCACTTCATACATCCACTTGACTAGGCTCAACCAACTCTACCCAACCAATCACTCAATGAAACACTTCTTTATCACAAACCCTAGTCCAAGCATGTAAACACCAACTCAAAATGTTTTCAACAATGCTCAGTAATAAATCTCACATAACAATGATACTCATGGTCTTTTCAAAC
>JAQPPZ010007490.1:0-89757 GCA_028583015.1 Wollemia nobilis | reverse complement strand
GAATAAACTAAGTCAATGCATAAAAAAAATGAAGATAGAAGATAAATAAATGCAAATTCCAGGTTTTGATTGCCCCCAATCTAGACTACAATCGAGATCACCTCTAATCGTACGATATCATCGCCGATCTATGATAGGATCATCCGAAATCGTCTAGAATCATCTACGACGATTCGAACATACTCCAGCTGTAAAATAGTAAAATCCCTACAAGAAAACTTGAAATACGCAATGCAAATGAATGTGTGAATATGTTTTAATGCACAAAGAGTTAAAGTTGTAGGGAAATCAGTCATCCAAGGGGTTCAGGGGGATAAATTGAGAAAATCCTAGTTTATATAGGATTAGGGAGAGGTTAGGAGGTTGGAGATCATCCCAATTTGGGAGATCTCCAATGGGGAAGACTCTAACCGCGCAGACACGCTTTCTACCCAAGTTAGAGAAGTTGTTGAACAGAAGCTAATTATGAAAATTCGGTTTTGGGACGAAATCGTCTGGACATTCTGTTCCAGAAGAATTCATTAGATCTAGGATGATTTCATCTAATCATCGACAATATCGTCCAACGGTCAAAACAAATCCTAAAAATGGTGTGGAAAACAAGGGGAGTGGGTAATGGGCGATTTGGGTTAAAATTCAAATTTATCTTTTTACTAAGGTTTAATTGTGCCAATTTTAGGGTGCTACATTTTTCCCCCTCTTTAGCGAATTTTTTAGAGAAAATGCATTAAAGACGAGTTTTTCCTGTTTTACGAGAAAGCAAAAATTTACTCAATTTTCTAGACGACGATTCTAGGTTGAATTGTACAACTGCTTACTATGGTGCCCCCTCCGTGTTTTTACCCAAATCGAATGTTTGAGGTAAAAGCACAAAAGAGCAAAATTTTAAAAAATTCTTTATGATGGGCCAGCTGGTTCTAGAGGGCCAAAGGTTACAACTGTCAGCAGGTATTGCAGAGGCAATCATGATGGGATCATCGTGGACATCCTCACGATCGATGGTGAGGACCCAAGACACATCCCGGGCCTCTATGGGACCACCTCCTCCACCTTAGTGCGGGAGAGGAGATGAGGCTGAGAGCTCGAGGGCTTCTCAAGACTAGCTGCCAAAGACTAGATTGCATATATTATTATTACTTTTTGAGGGGATTGAGTATGCCAGGATATTGATTGTGGCATACCAATCTATATGATGTACATAATTGATTTATATATATAGATTGTCTTTTTGATGATATGACTTGTGTATATGTTGCTTTAATTTTGGAATTTTGTGATTGATTATTCCTTTAATTATGTCATTGGAAATAAATTATAATTTTATGTCATGCCATAAAATTGTAAATGAAATGATCTAATGTGAATAAATTGGTTGTTTTGTGGTGTGATTTGATGAAAAAATAAAAGGGACTTATAACAATAATTTCAAAGGACATTGTCGTTGTTATAGACCATTTCATGGAGTCGCCGCTTGCTAGGTTGTCAAGCTAATCCCAGTATAGAAATATTGCTAAAAGTAAAAGGGTGCTTAAGAGACTGTCTTAAGACTTTGTGTTGTGATGATGAAAAATGGTGATGGTGATAATTTGTTTTCAGATTTTCATAAAAATATTATGCATGAGATATTAAAAAAAATATGATTGTTGCTAGGCATAAATTCCTAAGTGTGATAAAATTTTTGAATAAGTCCCTAGGAACTATACCATCATTGCAAAATTGAATGTTGACATAATGACATAAAATAGAAAAATTTGTGTTCTTTTTAAAGCACAATTGGGTAACATAATGATGTAAGCCATATGTTTTTATGAATTAAAATGAATGGGAAATAAAATGAGAACAATGGTTTGTGCTAGGCATAGAATTATAGGTATAGACTTATACCATCATCGCGAAATCCAAAAAAAGAATTTGATATTTTAGTTTTATTGCATGATTGATTTTTTGGTTTTGAGATAAACATAAAATAATAATATATAAACATGACTTTATTGACTAGGTTTTTGAAGATGTGAAAGAAAATTTTTGTTTGTTGGAAAGACATATATTTAATTGTTTTTATGCTAAGAAAATGTTCTTAAATAAGAAGATGAAATGGTTCTGAAAGATTTGCAGAGATATTTTAAATTATCTCAAAGACAAAATGTAGATTTATAAGGAACCCTCATGTGCAAAAGTGAGTTCATTACCGATCTTGATTTATCATAATGATACAAAATCTCTCAAATACAAATGTGTGGGCAATTGTATTGTTCATTCACAAATTTTGAGCAAGAGAATTTGATACAAATAATTTGAATTAACCAAATAAGGGTTCATTGACCATGATTTATATGCATGTAACCATACCATACTACTATGTAAGTCAGGTCATCGAGAGCTAGCTAATCCATAAGTCGACATAGGTTTGTACAAAATAAGGTCGCTAATGTGACAGACATATCACCACGCTAGGTATTACCCAAGGCCAAGTGGGTTGGGAACAAACCACCTGTTATGGGGCTTACCTCACAGTTTTCGAATAATTTAGAATTCTAGGGATTCAAGATCATTCACCCTTATTTTATTTTCAAGGGGTAGGGAAAAGGATTTTATTGATTTTTGCTTTTCTTTTCTCGTTAGCTTCTTTTATCTTGTTCTTTTTTGTTTTTTTTGTATTTTTGCTTGGAACTAAGACAATGCTGAAATATTGCTGTGATGGTACAAATAATATTTTTCTTTTTCTTCCTATACTAGGGATACTTGCTCGGATTGGCTGTAGAGCAAGGGATTTTTATTCTGGGTAGGGGTGAGCTTGTCCTTTTGTCAATTCTCAAAGATTCTAGACCATGTGCATGATAGGATAGCAGGGGAAACTTTTCGCTCAAGAAACCACTTCTACTATGTAGCATCATATCAAATTTGCAATGAAATCATTTTAATGTGAAAAAATATACCTGGTTTAAGTAAATAACGAGATCAGTTCTCTATGCTCAAAAATTTATTTAATTCAACTATGGACTTTGATATAAGATAGATTAATAATCATACCAAATAAAATCAAGATATTTATGCATGTGAGTGTGAAAGTGCGGGATTCCAAATAAATGCTAATTTATCCAAAATAATTGAAAATATAACTGCAATACTTCAAGAATTGACAAGTACAAAAATAAAAAAATGTTTTGAAGATTTTGATGATTTTGAAGTTTTTATATTTTTATTTTGATTGATGAATTGAAAGAATAAATACTGTTACTGTTTTTGAAATTTTATATGGATGACTAAAAGAAAACAAGATGCAAAATAACAATATATACAAATGATGAAATGACCAAATGTTATGCATAATAGTGCTTAAGATGCATAATGTTCATAGGTTCTTTAAGATATTTACCATCTAAGGTAGCTAATCGGTATGCTCCTGAGCCAAATTTAGCAGTGATGATATACGGTCCAAGCCAGTTGGGCTCAAATTTACCTTTAAGGTCTTTAGTTGCATTAGTATTTTTTTGATTTTCTTTTAAGACAAGGTCGTCGATCTCAAAGGATCGATGATGAACTTTCTTGAGGTATGCTCGCTTGAGCTTGTTTTGGTAGGCACGAAGATGATCCAAAGCATTGATGCACTTCTCATCTAGGAGTTCCAGCTAACTAAATCTGCCAGCATGATATTCATATCATACTTTAGTATCTTGAAGTAGTAGAGCCAAAGAAGGAACTTCTAATGCAAAGGGAAAAATAGCTTCAATGCCATAAACCAAAATAAAAGGTGAAGTACCCATGGGAGTGCGAACACTAGTTCGATAAGCCCACAAAGAAGGATATAGTTGAATGTGACAATCTCGGCCAGATTTATTGACCAGTATTTTGAGGATTTTAATTAATGTTTTATTAGATGCTTTTTCCTGGCCATTACCCTGAGGATAATAGGGAGTGGACCAACGATGTTGAATTTTATATTTTTCATATAATTTTTTGACATCTTTATTTTTGAAACAAGTTCCATTATCTGAGATGAGATTTGTAGGAATTCCAAACCTACAAATAATTTGATTAAAAATAAACTTATAAACTTGGGTTACAGTGCAAGAAGCTAAGGGCATAGCTTCAACCCACTTCATGAAATACTCGGTGGTGGTTATGATGAATTTTTGTCCATCAGATGACACAGGGTTGATTTTTCCAATGATGTCTAAGCCCCATTTTGAAAAGGGCCAAGGAGATGAAATAGCCTGCATCTCTTATGCAGGCGCATGGATGAGGTCAGCATGTTTTTGGCACTTGTTGCAATGGTGCACATAATCATGTGCATCATTCTCCATGGTAGGCCAAAAATATCCTATCCTAAGGAGTTTCTTAGCAATGGCGCTACCACTAAAATGTCCCCCACAAGATCCATCGTGGGCTTCACTCAAAGCTGATCTAGATTCTTCTAGATTCAAACATCTCAGTAGGATGCCTTCAAAATATCTCCTATACAACGTATTGCCAATAATTATGAAGCAACTTGCTCGTCTATGTAATAACCGGTGCTGGTTGCTATTACAACCTTCAGGAAAGGTCCCATTTTGAAGAAAATTAAACATATCAGTGTACCAAGGTTCAGGAGTAGTTTCATTGATTAGAAACACATCCAAAGGTTCTAAGCATGATTTAGTTAAAGCAGGTTCCTAGAGTCAATGAATAATGATGGTAGCATATTCATCATCTAACTCCAAGGGCAAAAGATATGCAGCTGCAGCCATAGCATCAGTCGCACGGTTGCTAGTTTGAGGAATAGCTTCCAAGGTAACTTGATCAAATAAAGATAATAATTGTAATACATATGCTTTATATGGATGTAATTTATCATCTCTAGTCTGGTAAACATCATTTATTTGATTGATGACAAGTTGAGAATCATCAAAAACCAATATATTTTTAATTTTCAGTGCCAAGGCAGCTCGTAATCCAAGGATTAGAGCCTCATATTTAGCAGTGTTATTAGTGCAAGCAAACATTAATTTAAATGACAGAGGTATAATATGTTTCTAGGAAGATATTGAAATAATACCTGTACCAGACCCACTCATGCATCGGGCTCCGTCAAAGTATAGGGACCATTGCTTTAGACGGTCAGCCTCTAGTTTAAGGCATTCACCAGGAAACTCAATGATGAGGGGATGGGTAGACTCTAAGGGTGTAGCAGCTAATTGATCAGATATGATTTGACCTTTAACAGACTTTTGTCCTATAAACGTGAGTTCAAACTCGCTTAGTGCAAGAACCCACTTTTTTGTGCGACCAGATAAATAAGGTCGACTCATGAGATATCGCAAAGGATCGAATTTAGCAATAACATACATTTTTTGACTGAGCATATAATGGCATAATTTCTATGTAGAAAATACGACTACTAGACATAGTTTCTCTAATGCTATGTAGCGAGATTCATAACTAATTAAGATTCGGCTAATGTAATAATTAGCATGCTCTCTTTTCTCATCGTCAAGTTGAGCTAACATAGCTCCTACGGCAAAATCTGAAGCATAAATATACAAAATAAATGGGCGATCAGATCTAGGTGGTGAAAGTACAGGTGGTTTAAGAAGATAGTGTTTGAGGAGTTCAAATACTTCTTGACATTCGTCGTCCCAATGAAAAGAGACATCTTTCTTAAGAAGCTTAAGAAAGGGTCCTGTTTTGTCCGCCAACTTATCGATGAAGCGACGAATAGCTTGAAGCTTACCTTGTAGACTTCTAATTTAGATATATTTGTGGGTGCAGGCATATCAATGATAGTCATGATCTTGAGAGGGTAAATTTCAATGCCACATAAAGAAACTATAACCCCCAATAATTTACCGGACTTAACTCCAAATATACATTTAGGCCAATGAAGCAGCACCAGTCAGATAGTGTGAACCCTACCGATGGTTGTCTACAAGGTTAGGATCGATCGAAGCATGTGGTGTCGTAGGCTTGGAAAATTTAGGCAATATGTGGTCCAAGCTGGGCGATAGTCAGAGGATTCTAAGTTGACATGGACATCGGAGGGATACAGTGCACCGAACAGCAGACCCACAGGGAGTTCGATATATGGGTGTTGTGGATGACCATGATGCATGTTCGAAGATGATGACTTGGACTACAAAGTAGACTACTAAAACCTGACTAGAATTAAAATCGAACATGTCGGATGACGTGAAATTTGTGGCTACATTGGATACTTAAGAGATAAAGAGGATTGGAAGGAGGTTTGTGACGAGCAGCGCTAGATGTTCAAGTTGGACTAGTGCGACAAAGATATTCTAGGTAGTAGGTAGAAATTTGGATAGAATAACATCGCATGTCCTGACACAAACTTTCTGGTAATGAATTGGCACTGGACTTTCATGGACATGGATATGCGTCGACTAGTTTGAACAGTATGAAACCAATGTGGACTTCGAGACACTAGCATAGAATTGACATAAATGGAGGCATTGATGGCCTACATGGGCTATTCCACAAAGCTCTAACATGATGATAGCTAGTAACCTAAGAGGATTTAGAGATAAACATGAAGATTCAGGGTCCTAGGGAAATTGTGTAGTCAGAGGTAGAAGTATAGCATGTTTCATTTTCATCATTTGTGAGTTGACATGGATTTACACTTAGTTGAATGGAGTAATGAAGCAGTTCAGGAGATAAGGGTTTTTAAAGCTTGTAACAATAGAATTTATGGGACCTGGTGATGGCTTGCAGGATTTGCGTAGAGATAAAACGTAGAAAATGAATATGATAGTGTGTATAAGTGGTCAAAACATTTGACTATGTTGAACGAGAATGTGATATCTCGGTATGTTGTGAAGGCAGCAACGAAGTGACGTGGAGTCGACGTCGTGTTTATAATGCCAATTTGAGGGTTTCATTTCTAATTTAAGATACGATGATAGCGTAGATATTACGGTAGTCGGAAGCACCTGCACATGGTAGGAAGGTTTTGGGTGCACCACCACAGGCGTTGGCTATATCAAGGATCTCGTAGTGGGAGACGTGGACTCCGACATCATCCGATACTGGAAGATCTTGGCCCCTTGTGAAACTTTGTTAGTAGATAGGTCACCACATGTGCAAAATGGCATTGGATATTTGAGAAGTATACTCCTATGATATGAAATATGAGGATGGATGAATATTAATGTGTCAAGCACTGGTAGAATGGATGAATTCCTTTCCAACTCCATTACCTCTCCATAAATATTATAAATAAAAATTTGAAGCTTTGATCAACCGATGACATATGTAAAAACATGAATTTCCAACCGTTGTGGGAAGGAGCTAAAACCACAATGTTTGAAGGTAGTCTGGTGGGTGAACGATAACAGTGGAATGATTTAACACATGCAACCAGGGCTGATGATGATAAACGTTGCAAGTTTTGAGGCTGAATTGTAGATCATAGAGGACCAATCTAGACGGTAAAATCACATGGTGGCAATGACGTGGATTGTGTTATGTAAAAGAGATTGGTTAGCTTGGCTCACAAGAGAGTAAATGAATAGTGACAAACTAGATAATATGTAAGGACGTGCCACAATATATATGCTTAAAAATGTCAAAGGGATGACAAGACCTCTTAGGCAAATGGGTTCTCTAAGGGGAAATGCTAAATGACATACACATATCCTCCACTATGTGTGTTGAAGTTGGCTTTATTCTAATTTAAATTAAAACACAAAGGGTGAAACACCTTTGTCACCCACCAACTAACGGATTATTTTCATACTTATGCATACGTGGTAGTGATGAAGGACAATAGGTAGAAAATTTTATTATATTGTGGGGACAGTTGGAAGTATAGCGTTACGAAATGTGGAAGAAAACAATATAGAGATGTTATCCATTGCACACATAGAATGAAGGCATTTCCAAGCCAAATAAAATGAAACGAAAACCAACAAAAAGAAAATGAATCACTCCGAAGCTAAAACCAGCAAGTCAAAAAGATGAAAATAGAACGCGAAGGGTTTCCATGGGATTTTAAATACGTCATCCAGATATTGCAAGGAGGTTGGTTTTTTTTGGAAAGACCAGAAATGCTGCTAAAAATTGATGTAAAAGAGAAATATTATTTTAATGCAAACATTTTTTAGAAATTTGGACTTTGTTAGTGAAATAGGAGGAGAAAACTTTTTGCATGCTCGGATTTAATTTTTTATCTTTTCCCTTTTCAGGTTTTGGACTTATAGATGATGTTTGATGCATTTTAATGGTCACATCATTGAATGTTTGAAATCTGAAATTTATTTTATGTGTCCTTAGGAGCTAGCACTTAGTTTATTTTGATTGTGCAAATGCAGGTTGGAATAGACTAGGTTGCATGCAAAAGTTTCTCACATCTTCGATTTTGCAGGATAGGGTACCATCAAACTGATAAAGCTTTGCATGTTTACGTTTTCAGCATTCAAGTTTATTTCAGATTTTATTTTATTTATTTTTTTAACTCTTCATTTTGCAGATTTTTTTTAAACTTCGAGGATTAAAATAAAAATAAAAAAATTAAAATGACAAAAATAAATACATGGGTGTGAAGAATGAGATACAATATTTCATCCAAAACAAATTCGAACTCATTCCGAAGCCATTTCGATTTTATAAAAATTGTTGAAAATCATTGTTTTATGAGGTTTTTATAATTTCGGAATTTTATTTTTTCACATTTTGAAGGTAAATCAGATTTTTTCAGCTTTACATTTTTATTTGCAAGCATAAATGAACTTCCTTTATGAAAATTTCAATTTCATTAAAGGGGGGTAAATTTTAATGGCATTCCATAAGCCATCATTTTCGAAGCAATAAATTCGCCTTTCTTTATGAAAATTCTGATTTCATTAAAGAGAGGTAATTTATACATTACATCAAAGGTTATTGTTTTAAAGCATTAAATTATTTCTTCTTTATGAAAATTTTGATTTCATTAAAGAGGGATAATTCATAATGACATTTTGAGGCCATTATTTTAAAGCAATAAATTGGTGTCTCTTTATGAAAATTAATTTCATCAAAGAGGGACAATTTATTAATTATATCAAAGGCTATCTTTATCTTCATGATAGAAGCTACATTTAATGAATATTTTCATCATTTCAAATTCACATTCATAGATAGGTTTTAATCTTCTACTTCATGCTTAAAGTAGGATTTAATGCAAGATAAAACTTGTTTAAAATCTACTTAATAAAGGAAGATAAAATCTACCTAAAAACATTCAAGATAAAAGGAATTAAGGCTACATCGTGGTCATATGAGGGCCAATTCATATTTGCATTTAAGTTTCATGAACAATCATTAATATGGCATAATAAAATAAACCAACACATGCCCCTTGTTAACAGTTACTTGCAATCACTAAGGTGTTCCTAGCATTGAATTGATATATCTTCATTGAGATTACTAATACACATGTGCAATGCTTATATAGCGGAACCTTGGAGAAGTTGTTTTGTTTTCTAACTTCTTTGCAAGAGAGGGTTTTGTGATCAAAATCCTAAGGTGAGTGTGGTTTTGCAATTGGGTAAAATTACCACTCAACATTTTGGCGCTAGAAGGAGGGCCTGAATTGGTTTACTTTATTTTATTTATGCTAAATTGTTCATTGTTGTTATAAATGCTTTTGAATTGTTCATGCAATGAATAATGTGATTTTGGTGTAACTTTGAGAGTTTTGAATTGCTAAATATTTCAAGTCCATTTGATTAGCATCTTTGGCCTCCTTTAGCACTCAACACTTTGGGAGCTAGGAAGGCCTGAATTGATTTATTTTATTGCTATTTAGATGCTAAATTGTTCATGTTACTTGAAATATTTATTCAAAGACATTGGTCTTGACTAACGAGGTTTTGTTTCCATATGATCACTTTCATTGATTCTAACATTCTCTATTTGATGATGTGTTAATGCTAACCTTTTTGTAAATTTGAGAATGTTCTTTAATGTCATGGTTTAATTGATGCATATATTTTGGATGATGCTAACATGATGATATTTATGGTTTACTCATTTGAAATTTGTTAGTCATTTTATGCTTCTTTGCAAGATATTTTTATTTGACTAACAAAATTGGTTCTGAAGTTATTCTTTGAGTTTCACTAATGGCGACATTTGATGAAATAAGTGCAAAAATGGCATATTTAAGAACAGGAATGGTATCTCTCTTAGATAAATATTATAAGTGTTTACATATGCCTGGAATACCCCATCAAATTCCTGAATGTATATTGGAGGGTCCACCGTAGTGTGGGCAGAATGTGGCATTGGGATACATACAAAATTTGGATATCTACAAGAGCATGTTAATTCAATGGCAAATTTTCCATGAGGATGTTGCTTGTAGGTTATTCTCATACATTTTGGATGACATATCATTCATTTGGTATGGCCAATTACCCATGGAGGTTAGGACTTCTTGGGTCCAACTAGAAGCAACATATCTTTATCATTTTGGTAATCAGGTTGACTTAGATATGTTGCAAAATTAGTTTACCTCTATTCGTAAAGAGCCTAATGAATCCATGAGTCAATTCAATGATAGGTTCCATGAGTTGCACGCTCAAGTGTGGGAAAATTATGACATAACATAAGAGGAAGCTATTCAAGTATACATGGGAGCCATACCCCCTGTACTTGCTACACTTTTAAGGGAAAATATTGATGACCCATCTTTGCATAGAATCTATGAGGTCGCAATAATGGTAGAACAATGGCAAGTGGAGGCACAACATGTTCCCATGAGAGATTGTTCTTCTGGAGTTATTGATGCCAACCTACACCAACCATCTAATATAGCACCCTCCACTCCAATGATGCCTAAGGTGAATGATCAAGGGGATGAATTTGAATGTCCAAATGTTATAACCACCTTAGATATCATCCAAGAGGAGGTGCAAGTTGCCAAGCCAACATCCACCAATGAGGATTGTGTAGAGATGGGTTCATTTCTAGAAATGCATGAGTATTCAGATAATGGAGGTGTCCTAAATCTAATTAGTTTTGAGATATGTGATAGGACAAAACCTTCCATGGAATTGAATAAAGTGGTTGAAAGTGAAATTGAAAGAGAATCAATAAATGAATTTGAAGACATAATAGAATTTCACCACTTGTTCTCGAAAGACACTTTGGATGAGATTGTTGAAATTGATGGTCAAGAAGACCCACACCTTCCAAATTGTGATGAAATTGAATCATGGGTTACAAGTGTGGATTATGATAGCCTTACAAATTTGAATACAAGAAATGACCCACTTTTGGAAATAATTGAATCATCTAAGGAAGGTGAAGGTGAATTTGATGAGAAACACGTTGATGAATTGGAAGATGTTGAAGAAGTAGTTGAGCATCACAACTTGATCTTGGAAGATGATTACTATGATTCTTGGAAGAAATTGGATGAATATGCTCACTCTAAACCTTCTAATGAACCCTTTGTGTCAATTAATATGTAGGATAACACAATTGCTTTCTCAGGAAGATATTACAAGTCTTGTACAATCTGAGGATGTTTTGGAAAAAGGGTTGGAATCTCATCAAGTGTTGGAAAACGATGATGATCCTACTACCATGCATAAAGAAGAAAAATAATTGATAGAAGAATCAAAAGATCATACAAAATATACAATGGAGTTTCATCCCATGAATTTAAATGATAATTTTTACAATGGTTGGGGAAGATATGAAGATGTATAGTTGATGAAACACCTATTCCTCTTGATATGCAGGATGTTGAAACTTCTACCTCACATGAAGAGCTTACAAGTCCTATGCAATGGAAGAATGACATGCCAATTGCAAAAATAGAGGAGGTTACAAAATTTGATCATGTTGAATATGAATTCCTTGAAGATTTTGTTGAAATTGAAAGGGAAGAAATGGTAAATGTTTCCTATGACTCATCTATTTTGGATGAGGAAGAGGTAAAATCCTCTCTTTCATTTTGGAATAATGAAAATTTGGGTACAAATTCACATGATTGTTTTGAATATTCGAATGAAGAAATACCATGGGTGGTTAGCAAGGAAGAAGAATTCACTTCTACTCCTTCAAGTGATGAAAATATGGCTTTGTTTGAAACAACTCAAATGATTGATCAAGAAGATGTGTTATTTGATACATCCCTAGATAGACAAGACTTATGGTTTGAAAAGGATGGACACTTTGTTGATTGGGTGCCTAACTTTGGTATTTTTGAACAGGTGTTTGATGATGATGAAGACCATAAAGAGAAAGAAAAAGTTACAAATGCTCATCAAGTTTTGGTAAATTCTAACCATGATGTGTTGAGTATGGATGACAAGGTGAAATCTTTACCTCTATTAGTGACTACAAAAATTCCAAGTGATGGATTACATGATGTTCCTTTGGATGCTAATGCTATTTATGATGAAATGCCATTAGAGGTGAATGAAGAATTAAAGTTGATTTCTACTCACACCACTAATGAGATTGCTTTGATGAATGAAAAAGAAGTTGATGTACTTGAATTGTTAAATCAAATTCATCAACAATTAATAATGGAATCTAGGATAAAAACTTATAATGATTCTCATTTAGTAGATATCCTAGATGCTTGCAATTTTTTGCATGACTTTGATTGGCCTACAAACATGAAAAATGATTTGGCTTTAAATTTTTTAGAAATAGGCTCTTGTTTGCAAAACTTCATTATTGAAAAGGATAGCCTAATTCTAAATCATGAATCAAATTGTGAAATTGATATCTTAATGAATAGACACGAAGGAATTGGAAATCAGTTATTGTCTAATCAATTTAATGATTTGAAGCTCACCTATGGGATTGTTAATGGAACTAAATCAAATTGGTGGGGTGAGAGAGGCAAGATGAAGATTGTTGTATGGTTTGGCCTAATCTTGTTTTCGTTGGATTCCTGTAAAACTTGGCATGTGTATCATGTTATATGTCTTTTGAAATATGCTAATCATGTTTGGGATCTAGGGAAGTGATAGTTCAAGCTTTGCACCATCCTGTACCATATTGTACATTTGTATATAGTTTTGGTTTTCATGTTTTGGGTTTTGGTTTTTTGTTTTTGTGCTTTGTCCTTAATTTTTTGGTTTTGTTTTGTTCTTGTTAGTTTACATTAAGTTAGATTTTGGTTTGTGTTTTTAGTTTTGTGTTTTGGGTTGTTCCCTTGTTTTGAGGTGATGTTTCATGGTCGCTAACTTTTGGTCTCTGGCCCATTTTTTGTGTTCCTTTGTTTAGTAGGTTGGAGTATCTAATCTGAAAATAGGTGAACCCGAGAAAAGGGGGATGAGTTATTTGGTGATCATGCTCAGATTTTGGGACTAAGATGGTGGAGAGTGGAACAATGAAATATTTCACTAAAGCTCCACATGTAACTCACATATATTAAAGGGTATTTCTAGAAATTATGAAGGATGAAGTTATCTTGATTTGCAACCCTAGGCAAAAATCCAACACACTCCACTTGTAGGCTTCCTAACCCTAGTGATGCTTGAAGCTTTGCAAAGTTTTTCTTTTGAAAAAAAAAGAGGAAAACGAGCATTGAAAAGCTTGATCAAATCAGTCACAAGATCTAGATAAACTCTACCGGGGCTATGGATGCTTGATCGGTAGTAGGGCTCTGTCTAGACACAACTCGGGTAAAAGGAAAGGCTTTGCAAAGCATTAAGCGAACACAAGGGTGAGTTAGATAAACCCCACCGGGGCTATAGATGCCTGACTAGCAGTGGGGCTCTATCTGTAAAAGTTTTTGTTTTATGAGTTGTACTTCATAGCCTAATGCAAAAAGGGATGATGGAATCTGGAGGGTTTTCAGAGATGCAAGAATGAATCACTTTTTCACACACTGAGCAAAGGCAGATGGATTAATTGTTTTTATTCGAAGTTGTTTACCCCCACCTTCTCGGGACATTGCTAAATAATTTATGTTTTTCTTGATCTTGTGTGTTCTCATTTCAGATTGGGTTCTTCACCCAAAATGCTCAGGAGCATTTCCCAGCAGAGTCACCATTTGTTGTGATTGTCGCACAACTCGCCCCAAAATTGGGGACCCACCTTTCATTTTTTGTGTTTGGGTGTTTTTGTTTCATTTTGAGTGTCTAATGCTTTGCTTTGTTTTGGGTTTGCAGTTTTTGTCAATTTGTTATTAGATTTTTGATGATTTTTATCATCAATTTGTTGTCGAAGATTTTTATCGTCAATTTGTTGTCGACGATTTTTTATCATCAATTTGTTGTCGACGATTTTTTATCATCAATTTTTTGTCGATGATTTTTATCGTCAATTTGTTGTCGATGATTTTTTATCATCAATTTGTTGTCGATGATTTTTTATCGTCAATTTATTGTTGACAATTTTTTATCGTCAATTTGTTGTTGATGATTTTTATCGTCAATTTGTTGTCAATGATTTTTATCATCAATTTGTTGTTGACAATTTTTATCATCAATTTGTTGTCGATGATTTTTATCGTCAATTTGTTGTTGACGATTTTTATCATCAATTTGTTGCTAATGATTTTTATCATCAGTTTCTTATTGACATTTTTTATCATCAATTTTGTTGTTAGCAATTTTATTGTTAAAATTTTGTGTTTTCTTTCATTTGTATGTTTCAAATAATAATAAAACAAAAAATAAATAAAAAATAAATAAAAATAAAAAACTAAAAAGGATAAAATAATGTGTGTATATATGATGTTAAACAAATATTTCAAACTATATATATGGGTATGTTAGTGCAAAGAAAATAACAATAAGGAAAACATATACTATTATATATAATATATTAAAAAAATATATATATATATATATATATAAATAAAAAATATAAATAAATAAATAATAATAATGGCAATAAAGAACAACTTTTTTTTAGTTTTATATGAGTCTATACCTCTATTTAGGATATGATGTTATATTATAGTATATCATAGGTTATAGTGCATCATGAGGGGATATAATCCATAATTTACATCACATGCTTATTCACCTTTGGTTTGTCATGTGTGTAGGTGTTGGTCGACTTCCTAGTCAAATCCGTTGATTGGGACCTACAAAGTGGATTGTGCATACAACAAAAAAGTACCAGTCAAATAGTGTGGATCCTATTGTCGGGTGTCTAGAATGTTAAGATTGATTGAAGCACATGGTCTTGCAGACATGGTGAATTTAGGCGAGATGTGGTCCAAGTTGGGTGATAGTCAGAGGATTCTAAGTTGATGTGGACCTCAAAGGGATATGGTGCACTAAAAGGTAGACCCATAGAGAGTTTGATATATGGATGATGTGGATAACCACGATGTACATTTAGATATGATGACTTGGACTAAGTAGACTACCAAATATTGACTAGAATTGAAATCGAATATGTTGGATGAAGTGCAGTTGGGGGCCATGTTGGAGATTTAAGTGACAATGAGGATTGGAAGGAGGTTTGCGGTGATCAGCATTGGATGTTCGAGGTGGACTAGTACGACAGAGAGATTTTGGGTAGTAGGCAATAATTTAGATAGAATAGCATCGACTGGATAGATGTAAATGTTTCTATAATAATTTGGCACCAAAATTTTGTGGACATGCATACGTATTGACTAGTTTGAACAATATGAAACCAACGCATACTTTGAGACATTAGCATAGAATTGATACAAATGGAGGCATTGATGGCCTACATGGTCTATTCCATAGTGATGGCTAGTAACCTAGGAGGATTCAGAGATAAACATGAAGATTCGGGGTCCTAGGAAAATAATGTAGTCAGAGGCAAAAGTATAGCACGCTACATTTTCATAATTGATGAGTTGATGTGGATTTACACTCAATTGAATGGAGCAATGAAGTAGTTCAATATATAAGGGTTGTTAAAGCTTATAAAAATAGAATTTATAGGACCTGGTGATGGCTGGAAGGATTAGCGTAGGGGTGAAATATGATAAATGAATATGACAACGCATATAAGTTACCAAACCATTTGATGGTGTCAAACAGAAATGTGATGTCTTAGCATATTGTGAAGTCATCAACGAAGCAACGTGAAGCCGACGTTATATTCAGATAATCCCAAGTTTGGGGTTTCATTTCCAATTTAAGATATGGTGATAGCATAGAGATTATGATAGTCAGTAGCATCGATGCATGGTAGGAAGGTTTTGGGCACACCAGCATAGGTGGTAGCTAGATCAAGGATCTGATAGTGGGAGACAAAATCTGGTGTTGTTCGATGATGACAGATCTTGACCTCTTGTGAAACTTTGCTAGTAGATAGGTCACCACATATGCAATACAATATTGTAAATTAGAGAAGTATGCTCCTGTAAAATATGATGAGGGTAGAACATTAATGTGTTGAGCACTGATAGAATGGATGAATTCCTTTCCAAATCTATTACCTCTCCACAAATATTATGGATGAAAATTTGAAGCTTCGATTGGTCGACGACATGTGTGAAAACATGAATTTCCAACTGTAGTGGGAAGGAACTAAAACCACAGTGTTTGAAGACATTCTGGTGGGTAGACGATAATAGTGGGTTAATTTTACACATGCAATCGAGGCCGATGATGACAAACACTACAGGTTTTGAGGTTGAATTGCAGATCATAGAGGACCGATCTAGAAGGTAAAATCACATGGTGGAAATAATGTGGATTGTGTTATGTAGAAGGGATTGGTTATCTTGGCTCACGATGGAGTAAACGAACAATGATAAACTAGATAAGATGTGAGGATGTTACACAATATATATACTTAGAAATGTCAAAGTGATGACAAGGTCTTCTAATCAAATGGGTTCCCTAAGGGGAAATGCTAAATGACATACACATGTCCTCCACTATGTGTGGTGAAGTTGGCTTTATTATAATTTAAATTAAAACACAAAGGTTGAGACACCTTTGTCACCCACCAACTAACCGATTGTTTTCATACTTATGCATACGCGGTAGTGATAAAGGACAAAAGGTAGAATATTTTATTAGATTGTGGGGACAGTTGGAAGTATAGCATTGTGAAATGTGAAGAAAATGGTATAGATATGTTATCCATTGCACGCATGGAATGAAATCATTTCAAATCCAAATAACATGAAACAAAAACCAAAAAAATTAAAATGAATCATGTCAAAGCTAAAACCAGCAAGTCAAAAATATGAAAACAAAACACGAAGGGTTTCCATGGGGATTTTAAATACGTCATCCAAATATTGTAAGGAGGCTAGATTTTTTTGGAAAGACCAGAAATGCTACTAGAAATTGTGTAGAAGAGAAATACCAATTTAATGCAAACATTGTTTAGAAATTTGGACTTTGTTAGTAAATTAGGAGAAAACTTTATGCATGCTCAAATTTAATTTTTTATCTTTTCCCTTTTTAGGTTTTGGACTTATATATGATGTTTGATGCATTGGTCACATTATTGAATGTTTGAAATCTAAAATTCTATTTTTGTGTCCTTAGGAGCTAGCACTTATTTTATTTTGATTGTGCAAATGCAGGTTAAAATAGACTAGGTTGCATGTAAAATTTTCTCACATCTTTAGTTTTGCAGGACAGGGTACCATCAAACTGACAAAGCTTTACATGTTTATGTTTTCAGCATTCGATTTTATTTCAGAGTTACTTTATTTTTTTTATTTTTTAACCCTTCTTTTTGCAGATTTTTTTTTAACTTTGAGGATTAAAATAAAAATTAAAATGACAAAAATAAATACATGGGTGTGAAGAATGAGTTACAATATTGCATCTGAAATAAATTTGAACTCATTCTGAAGCCATTTCAATTTTATAAAAATTGTTGAAAATCACTATTTTTTGAGGTTTTTATAATTTCAGAATTTTATTTTTTTGCATTTTGAAGGTAAATCAGATTTTTTCAGCTTTACATTTTTATTTGCAAGCATAAATGAACTTCCCTTCATGAAAATTTCAATTTCATAAAAGGGGAGTGATTTTTAATGGCATTCCATAAGCCATCATTTTCGGAGCAATAAAATTACCTTTCCTTATGAAAATTTTGATTTCATTAAAGAGAGGTAACTTATGCAATTACATCAAAAGATTATTGTTTTAAAGCATTAAATTAATTCTTCTTTATAATAATTATCATTTCATTACATTTTGAGGCCATTATTTTAAAGCAATAAATTGGTGTCTCTTTATGAAAATTAATTTCATCAAAGAGGGACAATTTATTAATTATATCAAAGGCTATCTTTATCTTCATGACATAAGCTACATTTAATGAATTTTTTCATCATTTCAGATTCACATTCATAGATGGGTTTTAATCTTCTACTTCATGCTTAAATTAGGATTTAATACAAGATAAAACTTGTTTAAAATCTACTTAATAAAGGAAGATAAAATCTACCTAAAAATATTCAAGATAAAAGGAATTAAGGATACATCATGGTCATATGAGGGCCAATTCATATTTGCATTTAAGTTTCATGAACAATCATTAATATGGCATAATAAAATAAACCAACACATACCCCTTGTTAACAGTTACTTGCAATCACTAAGGTGTTCCTAGCATTGAATTGATATATCTTCATTAATATTACTAATACACATATGCAATACTTATATAGTGGAACCTTGGAGAAGTTGTTTTGTTTTAACTTCTTTGCAAGAGAGGGTTTTGTGATCAAAATTCGAAGGTGAGTGTGATTTTGCAATTGGGAAAAATTACCACTCAACAAGGAGGTTGATTTTTCAAATCAGAGTGCTATCAAGAACATCCCACAATCATCATGATCCAGCCACAGGACTCGACGAGCGGTGGAGCCGGTGCAATATGGGTAAGGGCTGCATTTTCTCCTATTCTTTATTAAACTTGAAATTGTAAATAGTTGCACATTTTTCCAAAAAAAACATACTAATTATTAGTTAATGAACCGTAATAGTGATAAAATATAGGAATGCAAGCTTTATTTGTGGTTTAGATTAATTGTTATTACATTATTTTTGTGTTTTCTTGCTATTTTATGGTTATTTTAGGGGTCCAAAATGGATCTTTTTTAGCATTTTTGGGGGTTGTCCATGGATGGATCCCTGGGTGGGACGGCTATCAAATTGGGGGTCATCCCAAGGTGTGACAACCACAAAATTAGGACAAAAAGGTCCCTTTTTGAGTTTGTTTTTGGTATTTTTGGGTAATTTTGATGCATTTTTTGGTGTATTTTTGTTAACTTTATTATCTTTGCCAAGTGGTTAAGAGTTGATATCGATTTACGACTCTCTTTCATACCACTAGGGACTTTCTAATAGAGGAGTACTAGAAATGGCTTTATGCCATTGGTCTTAATCAAGTGACACGAGTAGAGCCAGTAGTGGGTGACCAAGCTTACTTGATTGCTTTGATAGACTTATGGGGTCCTCACATCAACACATTCCACCTACCTATAGGGGAGATTACAGTGACTCTAGAGGACTTCTAGTGGATTTTGTGCATTCCACTAAAGGGATAACCTATTGTATCTACTCATCGAGATATGAGAGATAAAATTTTGCAGAGATACTTTGACAGGGACTGGCATGAGGTAGTGCAAGACTTACCTAATGGTGGTATATTAGTGGAGTTATAGTATGAGGTGGAGGTACTAACTATAAACTATAAATTAATGATAATTTTGATCTCCAACATGTTTCTACCAGACTCATCAGGAGCTTGGTTCCCTTGGAACATTTTGGAGTTGGTATTTACACTTGTGGAGTGCACCATAAGGCAACCACTAGTGATGGCTTAGGACACTACTTTTTTGGTATAGTTGTATGATGAGTTGTATGATATCCACTTCCATTGGTGGAATGTCTTAGGATGTATATTTCTACTATAGGTGTGGGGATGGCAACATATTATTGAGGATCGACCATGGGGACTACCTTGGATGATACGAGTATTGCTTGTAGATAGGGAGATAAGTTATGGGATTCTATGGTAGTGATACTACGAGATGCATAGAATTTATCTCTTTGCATGTGTGATTTACCATTACACACAGTCCTTTGCATGACTTAGGGTAGAGGAGGTGACTTGGAGACCCTATAGGGATTGTCTAGCATGGCTTGAGTTTGAGGCACAACATCATTGAGTGAGGTGAGAGAGATGGTTAGTTGGGTGACATAGGGCTGAGCGAGAGTACTTCCCATATGCTTGAGTCTTGTGGTAGTTTAGGCTACACCAAAAGTTACCTAGTAAGCTAGTGATCTTCCAAGGATGAGAGGATACTTGGTTGGCCTACATTTGAGGTATTGGAAGATGAGGCAAATTTTGTAGTGGATATTTTTGAGATAAATGATGTTAGGACTATAGCAAAGTATAACTCTTGGTTAGTGGTACACTAGTAGTGATGAAAGGGGCCACTAGAAGGTGATAGAGTTGTGGTATTGGAGGAGGCTCATAGGGATGCTCTAGATGAGGGTCATGATGAGGCTCTTGAGGAGGATCCCGATGTAGGTGAGTGACATGTGCATAGTTGAGTGGAGGTTGAATGGATAGATCTTATTTATATAGGGGATCCATAGGATGAATTTGATTAGAATTACTTTAATGAGAAGGGAGTGTAGGTACAACTAGAAGCATGAGATACAACTATTTTTTATCTATGGGGTGAGATGATCAGAGGTATATGGGAGTGTGTAGATGAGATATCTCTCCTACAAGCACAAGTACATAGTACATAGGCTAATATTGATAGGAAATAAATAGAGATAGCTACTCTTTATGCATAGGTTACTTCAGGGAGCTCAAGCCAGGTGGCATCTAGTGGTGATGAGGTAGCTAGGCTACAGGAGGAGGTGACACAACTTCAAGCCTTATTGGGGGACTTCTAGGCTCATCGTTGAGAGGAGCTATCCTACACCCTGGATTTAGAGGACAATGTAATGCACTAGAGGGGGTGTTTACTAACATATCCTATTGCTATTAGATCCCAGTAGAGTATGTAGAGTGGTATAAGGTAGTAATATGTGAGTATGGGGGCTCCTAGCTCTGTACGAAGGTTGGACAAGGTAGGGAGTATAAGATTTAGGAGTTCTCTATGGACGATGTCTAAGGGTGGGAGTGAGATTCATAGTGTCAGTCATGTGTGACAATGGATTTTTAGACTCTATGGTTCTTTTTTTATCTTTGGGAGTGTGAGGTCTGAGGACCCACATGATTGTATCCTATGGGTAGTTTTTGGATTATGATGTATCTTTTGGTTCCATACATATATGTATATATATATGAGTTTTTTTGTTATCATGTGTTTCCTTACTGCTTTATGAGATGTATGCAGTTATTATATTTGCTAATATGATGATTTATGGTTGCTTATCATGTATGCATGTATTGTAATATGATGTGAGTTGATGATATGTATATGAGCATATGCAAAATGAAATGGATGATTTATTGATATGTACTAATGAGATATGAATACTATTTGACACACAATATGCTAGCACCATAGACTGTATAAGATTCGTCATATTCATTTTTACTTTATCATGAGACTATATAATGAATTATGAAAATGTAAATTTATAAACATGTGACAAGATGATATGTAATGGAATAAATAATATGAGGTTACATGATATCCTTGAGTTTTTTCATGAGACTCAAACACTTTAGTGAGCTATTAAAAGTTATATAGTAACCATGCAAGACTTTTGGGTAAGGTATAAATCTTCTAGGATGATTAATATATTCAATATCCGTATGTGTGCATTTGAATTCATTGCTATGATAGCACATAAAGTTACCCTAGTGCCAAACATGATTGATGCAACCCATCTATACTGGATATCATCCTACGATTATCATTATCCTAAGTTTTATATGTATTTGGATTAGACCACTAGGCAATAGAGGCTACAAAAAGCTATCTCATCTACATGTAAACATTGATCTATACAAAAGCAAGTCACTTATGTGATAAACATATCATCACGCATAAGGATAACACCATTGCTAGGTAGGCTTGATGCTACCGAACCTGTAATGAGGATCACCTTATGGTTATCAAATGCTGAGAATTTTAGGGATTCAGGTTCAATACTCCATTTTTATTTTATTTTTGAATTTCTTTAGGGATTTGCTCATTTTTGTATGGTGAGCAAGGGATTTTGGTAGTGGTGAGAACCACTATTTATTTTGCTTTTTTATTTTTCTAATGGTGAAAACCACTTTTTAATTTGAATATTTTTGAGTGGTAACAACCATTGTTTATTTTTATTTTTTTGGATACTTGCCCATATTTGCTGTGAAGCAAGTGATATTGATTGTTTAGGTAAGTAGGGGCTTATCCTTTCATCAATTCTTAGCATTTTTTAACCATTCGCATAGGGGGTTGAGCAAGGTAAACTTTCACTTATGGTAACACAAACCATTTTGTAGGTTTCATATTTTCTTTTGCAATACTTGGATTTATTAATGTGAAAATGTGTTGGGATTTTGACATATACAAGGTACAATCTAAGCAGGATTCCACCTTATAAAAATTAGGATAGCTTTCTATAAAATTTGAAAAGAAAACCAGAGATGGTTGAGTGACCGAAAATCCTAAAGATACCTTATGAAAAATATCTAAGTGAAGGGAAACAAACACAAAGTATGGAATGTGTATGGAAATGATAAATATAATAAAAACAGGTGGTAAAAGTGACCTTTGACAACATTGATTTTGATTGATAAATAGTGTACATACCTGCTGCTAGACATGTATGATCACCACTAAAATGCAAAATGCAATTATGGGTATGCTTAATGCAAGTGAGTGCTATGATGCAAGATATGAAATGTTATGCAAAGCAATATTTTTATGTTTTTTATATTTTAATGATGTTTTTGGATTTTGATACATATATGGATATACATTTGACCAATGGACTTTATGGATACCATTGGGGATTTTTTGGTGACCAAAATTTTTACAGATACCTTTGGGGATTTTGGGGTGACCAAAGAGTTTTTAGATACCTTCAGTTCTTTTTAGGGTGACCAAAGGATGTATAGATACCTTTGGGGCTGTTAGGGTGACCAAAGAATTTATAGATACCTTTGGGGTTTTTTGGGGTGACCAAAGGGTTTATAGATACATTTGGGGAATTTTGGGGTGACCAAAGAGTTCGTAGACATCTTTGGAGTATTTTAAGGTGACCAAAGAGGTCGTAGACACATTTGGAGCATTTTAGGGTGACCAAAGGGGTCATATATACCTTTGGAGAATTTTAGGGTGACCAAAGGGATTGTAGACACCTTTAGAGTATTTTGGGGTGATAAAATATTTTTTAGAAACCTTTGGATCATTTTAGGGTGACCAAAGGGGTCGTATATAACTTTGGAGCATTTTAGGGTGACCAAAGGGCTTATAGATGCCTTTGGAGCTTTTTAGGGTGACCAAAGGATTTGTAGACACCTTTGGAGCATTTTAGGGTGACCAAAGGGGTTGTAGACACCTTTGGAGTATTTTAGGGTGACCAAAGGGCTTATAGATACCTTTGGAGCATTTTTGGGTGACCAAAATGTTCGTACACACCTTTGGAGCATTTTATGGTGACCAAAGGGGTCGTAGACACCTTTGGAGCATTTTAGGGTGACCAAAGAGCTTATAGATGTCTTTGGAGAATTTTAGGGTGACTAAAGGGTTATTAGACACCTTTGGAGCATTTTAGAGTGACCAAAGGGATCATAGACACCTTTGGAGCATTTTATGGTGATGAAATGGTTTATAGATGCCTTTGGAGCATTTTAGGGTGACCAAAGGGATCATATAACTTTGGGGATTTTTGTAACTTTGATTATTTTATGATTTTAGGAGGAAGGTGTGATAACTTGTGTACCTTCAATATGCATTGTTTTTGATGCACTATAATTGGCTTGGCTAGGGGGAGTAGTAGAAACTGACCCCCCTACTATGACGTGTAATTTTGTGCAGTACTAATGTACCATTGAGATGATACAAGCAAAGGTGAAATATTGGATGATGCCATAGGTTGCATAGATCAAATTTGATATTCCTATATCTCTGTTACAACAGTAATCATTCCCACAAACCCTTGGTGAGGTAGTGTTAGTCTAAAAAGACTACCTTGATAGATAGTAGAGTCTTACCACATGATACCAGTGTTTCATTTTTGAGACATAAAACACAAAAATGACTAAGGCATAAGGAAGGTCGTGATTTCATGATGTAATGAGTTTTCACCCGGTAAGAGAATAAAATGAAGTTACAACACCAAAATATTGTGATTTTGTGACATGATGAGTTTTCACCAACAAGCAAATCAAAATGGCCAGAATGCAAGGAGAAATCACAATTTCATGACATGGCAAGTTTTCGCCAGTAGGTAGCTAAAGAGGGACAAAACACAAGGAGATGTCATGATTTCATGACATGACAGGTTATCATCAGAAGGTACCTAAAAAGGACCAAAATGCAAGGAGATGTCACTATTTTATGACATGATAATTTTTTTATTGACAAGTAATACCAAAGAGCGAAAGCGTGAAGAAATATTGCAATTTCATGACATGATGGGTTTTCGTCGGTGAAGATATAATTAGTAATAAATACACATGCCTCCAAAAGCTCATGTCAAAAACTGATGACAGATGTTGGAAGAAGAATCAAATCCTAGATTTTTTCTATCATATTATGTTTATTATTAGAAGCCATGTAAAATATATTGAAGCATAATTGTAATTTGATTTCTTGTAATTGATTTTATGTCAAAATGTAATAATTTTAAAGATACTCACCATAGGGTATATATGATAGTAAAAACACCTTGAAAATAGGTTGACTCTTAGGTGTTTACAATACTAGATGTATGTACTTTGAATACAAGTAATAAAATTATGCTTCTATTGGCTTCTGGTTCACAGTGTGCAAGTGTATATATTAACATTCTTTGCTTCAATTCACATTGTTGAGTTGTATATTATATCTGTTCTAAAATATGGACTTATACATAATATAAATCATATTGATGGAGTTGGAATTCGATACATATGTGTGTTAGGTAGATATCTAAATCACACTTGAAAAACTATGATTTTTGTGTGAAGATATAATAAATGCTTAAATAGTAAGAGTATATGCATTTGTCTTAGTTGTTGTATAATTTGTACCGTAAGAAAGCTCTAGCTACAACTATATTTCCCTCTCTTTTAGTAATTCTCTTTTCCTTTTTCTCATAAAATATTATTAAGAAACCAGCCTCCTCTCGATATTAGATGAAATATTCCAAGATCAAGTTCATCTACTCAATGTTGACAAAATCGAGGCATAAATAACAACCATAGGCAGATTTTGTTCCAATAGTTTTTTGCATACTCGGTGGGACCCTAAATACCATAGTATTCTATAAGGTTTGGTGTTTGTCTTTGATATTTTAAAATCTAAATCAAATCACCTGGTGACTCCGTCCGAAGGTATAGACCTAAGAGATACCTTATCTATTTATCTGGTTAGAACTTATGATTCATTACCTATATGATAACCAAATCTAAAGAAAATAACTCTAAATAACCCATTTATTTCTTCGAGTTACACCTTGGTAGCCTCAAAGTGCATCCAATTTTATCTGCTAGATGAAACCCACCTACTACCAGTATTACTACTTTTGTACCCATTGTTTTGCCTAGTCCTATTGTTATTACATCTTCAAATATAACTACTAGTAGTTCTATAGTTCAAGCAAGTACAGTCGCTATAATGGCCACTCCTCCACCAAATTATCTTACATGTAACTATTGAAATAAAATCTGCCTTCGGTTAATAGTGTTGCACCTTAGACTTTGCCAACATTGAATAGACAAATCTTGCTTGAGATCATATGTCTAGTCTCCAGAGAAGGTTGGTTCCTTTGAGTTTTTTAGATAAAATGGGAACAAGGGATAAGGGAAATATAGCCTAAGCTAGAAATTTTCTCATGGTATAGATTAGACAACAACAAACATTGATGATGCAGATTACTACTTTCAGAGCTTTCTTTATATCTTCTTTATAGAAATCACAAATTCCTAAGTGTGACTTTTAGATATTCATCTAAAAGCATGTAAATATATTTTAATTTTCAACTCTAGAAACAAGATTTAGACGTGCACAGTCCAGATTTCATAATAAATACATTATAAACCTTAGAATGAATAAAATTTAAAACACCAGATACATACACTTGCACACAGAAGTTTCGAAATCCAGAAGAAGGAATGTTTTATTGCTTGTAATCCAGTACATGTATATCAAGCTTGTAAACGTCCAAGAGCTGACCTTTTTTCATGGTCGAATCACTCCTATTTATACCCTAAAAATAGTATCTTCTACTATGTACATTTAATTTCTTCAATCAATTACAAGTAATTGTCTACAATTTCTAATAATATACAAAGGATTTCTCGTAGATTGGATAAATTTCCTTCTGGATAATTTTAGGTGAACCTGTTATTCTACAATCATCCAACGGACCTGCTAGGTTATAATCAATAGACCATTATTCAGAAATTAGCACTTGATGTCAGTGCATGTCCCCAATTGCCAAAAATATACTCTATTCCTTTACAGCTAGTGTGTCGTGAAATTACGACATTCTTTCCTTGCTTTGCTCTTTTGTCGCCTCTAGTCATGAAAATGAGACATGTCATGAAATCGTGACATTCTTTCCTTACTTTGCTCTTCTATCACTTCCATCCACGAAAATGAGACATGTCACTCTGTTGGTCATCAAATCCGCACAGGAAAGGACTTTCGGTGGGTTTGCGCGCCCTGGACCTGCGACCAACATTGAAAGGCCGAAGGGAAGAGATGCCCCTCGTGCCGATCTCCGGAGAAAGGCCGGCTCCTATACTAATCTACTTTTGGGGTTTGAGATAAGAGTGCAGGAAAGAGATAAAAGGAGTAAGGGTTAGAGAAAGAAATAAAAAGGAGTAAGGGTTAGAGATTGATGATTCAAGGTGGGGAAGAACAGGAAGCACGATCACTCACTAATAACTCGAATAGCAGCAAGAAATACCAAGAATGAAATGAAAGAAACGCAGTGCCGACCTTCCTATGTATCCTCTGGACGGGTTCGCAGGGTTCTCCTCTCTCTCTCGCTGGAATTCAGGGTTCAGAGTAACAGCGATTAAGACGAGGGAATAACAGAAACCTCGATCCACCAGGCAGCATAAAAGAAAGCAACAGGGACGTTTTTCCTCTCCTATGTATCCTTCAGGGCGAATTTTAGGGTACAGTCCCCGATCGCACACCGGATTCAGGATTCAGAGTCTCAGTATACGAATGCAGAAAGACAAAAGAATTAAGCACAGAAGGCAGCATAAAAGAGAGAAATGGAGCACAAAAGATCTTTAGTATTAGACGCAGGACATCAAGTTACAGCAGCTTTCTAGCAGAAAGTTCCCCCCCCTTTTACATTGCAAAGCCTGGGTTTTTATAGAGGACCCGACCCTCTGAGTCATTATTACAAAAACGATGGAGTACACCCTCGGGCTCTGAGAAATCGGCTCCTCGCGGCTGTTGCGACTGAGTTTTCAAATCGGTTGCCGAAATTGGCAACTGTGACCGGGTCAACCATGGAAATATTCATTTAATGCGCCGCCCGAGTGTCCCTGGCTTCTGGATGCTGTGCTTGAGTGATCGTTACGCCCGTCGGGTTTTACTTCGAGGACTGTTACGTCCCTTTCGTTTGCCAAGAATGGTCAACGGGTTTATCGGGCAAGAAAGGGGGTACTTATAAGGGGCCTTCGATCACCTTGGGAAGCTGCCCGCCTTGGAACGTGGGCCCGAAAGTGCTTCGCTACATATCCGCCTCGCCAAAGCCTTGGGCCGAAGTAGTTTCTCCTTGATTTGTTCTTCGCAAAATAATGCTTCGCAGAAACTACTTCGGGGATGTTGACTGCCGAGCGGGTTTCATCTTTGAAATGAGGCTCTTTATCCTTTTGCTGGCAAAACTGCTTCGGCTGAAAATGTTTCGGCCCGATTCTCTTTCAAAACTGCGGTTCGGGGAATATCCTCCCGAGGCATTTCTCTGTTTCTGACACATTGTCATTTTGCTTCGGGCACCACTGCTTCGGGTGAAAACTGGCCGAAGTAGGTGTTGGAAATACTTCGGGCCCGAAGTAGTTTCCTTACCTTAGCTGATTTTGGATTATGCTCTTCTCCTTCGACGAAGTCGTTTGGATGCTGCTTCGCAAGACTCCCGCTCGAAGCGGCTGCTGAAAATGCTTCGGGTGCGAAGCGTTATCTTTGTATTTTCTTCGACGAAAATACTTCGCAAGGTTTTCGCCCGAAGTGGTGATTTGAAGTGCTTCGGGCCCGAAGCTCTTTTCACATTCTCCTTCTTTTATTTCGATGAAGCTATTTTCCTCGGCTTGTTTGGTAGCGAAGCTCTTTCTTCTTCATTTGGGGAGAGTCAAAATTGCTGTAACTTTAAATAAGAGAAAAACTTTCAACAAAGAAATATTATACAAAAATTCTACTATTCTTCTACCCCTTGCATAACGTGACAAAAAGTGTCAACATTCTTGGCGGCTCGCGGGGTGACGAGCTCGTCTCGACGGAAGAACCCTTAGCTTTTATCCATTGGGCTACGGAGTCACTGGTCTCCCCCGGATCCTGCTTCTGCGGCTTGTCCCTCTTCTTGTTCCTCGTCTCCTCCTTCTTCTCCTTCTTCTTCTTCCTCTTCCTCTGGCATGGCTTCTGGCTGGGGCGATGGTTCGAGGCGATCACGGATGCGCTTCATCATTTTTTCGAACATGAGTCCAGGCACTCTTTTGGAATGGTTCTTGATCCTGTAATGCCTTAACCAAAATGCGAAACCGATCAATCTGCCCGATGTCAGCATGTTTGGCCCTGATGAATAAATCGTTTAGGCATGCTACCATCTTGCAGTACCTCAAAATGAAGTCGGTTATCTGCCCTTCTGAGATCGGCTCCGCCCACTCGTCTATCTCCGAGACATCGCCCTCGAATTGGAGCCAGACTGGTTTGAGGTCATCTTTAGTCAGAAGGTTCCCGTCATCGTCTGTGAAACTCGAGAAACCCAAGGAGGAGAGATCCTAAAAATAATTCATCGAGGCGCGCTGCTCATTTTCAAAAATGTCTTGGAGCCTTCTCGCCTTCTGAGCTTTTCGCACCTTAGAGAAAAAGGCATGAACCGTGGCCTAGGCTGTGGACCAATCTCTAGCCGTCCGAGTCATTGCAGTGACCTGCAAGTCCTGATATTTCGCATTCTGGACATCGAAGGCTAATTTGAGCCGACGCCTGGCTTTCTACGTGACTTCATCAATGATTGGCCCTCCTTCGAAAATAGCGAGCTGTGCTTCGGTGATGAAGGTCAGTATCGTGAGGGCGCTGGAACACCGAGACCTAAAATTCTTGAGCAAATGGGCACGAATCTCCTTAATTCTGGCCCTGTCGAACACCGTCAGGTCTTCCTTCTCGCACAGCTGGGCCTGCATTTGTGCAACCCTATCTTCCAGCTCCTTGGCCTTTAGACTGCCCTCGGTCTGTTTCTGCGCTTGGCTCTCGGCTGTAGACTGGAGCTGTTGAACCTGCTGCTTCAGGGCGCGTGTTTCCTTTTTCATGGCCTTGCACTGCTCCTCGGCCTCTGCCAACTTGGAGCGGACCCTCGCCAAATCTTCTTCTAGCTTAACATTGGCGGCCTCGGCCTCAATCCTGCGCTGGTTGGCGATAACTGCATGAGCCCTAAAGGTCTCAATTCGGACATGCATGGATGCCGATTCATTGTCTACATTCAGATGCACCAGGTCCTTAGGTGTTTCCTGGTAATCATAGTCCGCTGGAGTCATTTCATCCAGGGGTTTCTGCACCTTAGGGACCTTCTTGATCTTGTGCATCTTCCCGGCTTTCAAATCAAACACGGTGCATTTTTCAACTTGAGCCGTCGCTCGCCCTCTTTTCTTTCTCGCCTCCTTCAAGATTTTGTCAGTGTTCTGTCGAGCTTGGAGCAGTTTCTCGACGAGGGGGCGTTCCTTGATCAAAGACATCTCTGATTCAAACAAGGCTGGGTCACCAGCCAAAGGAGTGAACAAATATAGGGAATGGATGGGGGATGTCTCGCCAGAAGGTCCGACGGTGGGTGTAGCGGGCATTTCGGCAATGGCGGCCACATCATGCGAGATGAGGGATTGGATGGTGGGGCTTGGTGTTGAAGCGATACCTCCGCTTCTGCTAAAGATCAAGGGGGTGGCAGCGCGAGTGGGCGAAGTGACTTCAATGGACTTATCCCGGTCGGGATCGTGGGATGGACTTGGACTAGTCACGGGTGACGTGTGATGGGGCGATGGGCTACGTAGGGGAGACTGGTGGGAACTCTCGGCCGTGGCCGCAGGGGGCATGGGTGAGTCTTGAGCAAGGGGTGGAGAATGCGTACCTGAGTGCCCTCCTGGCATTGTGGTAGTGGTGGCTTCTGGTGCAGCCGCATCTTGTTCTTCTTCTGCTTCGACATCCTCAACCTCCATGGTTTCTGCCTCGGCGTCCCCTTCGGATTGGAGGAGTTCCTCCACATTGATGACATTGATATCCGGGACGGTTGCGGCGCTTGGCGGCGTGGCACTCTCAATAATTGCTTCGGATGGACCCGATGTAGGTCGCCTAGTGGAAGGGCTTGGAAACCCTGTGCGAGGGCGCTTTGGATGGCTTGGAGGCACTTGCACTGATTCTGGCTTCTTTCTCTTTGTCCTCACCAGCGGTTGTTCAGACTCTTCGAAACTCGTGTCTTGGCCTCCTACAGGTACTGGAGGTGGTCTCTGTGGCGTGGCTTTGGCCTTTTTCCCTTTCTTTGGCTCCGAAGTAGTTTCCTTTCTCTTTGGGCTTTCGCCCGAGCCTGGGATAGCTGGAGGAATGAGGTCGACGAAGGACAGAGGCTTCCATGTCCCGGCATTGGCCTCATAGACCGCTATGAAGTCTTTGTCAGATGACAAAAGATCGTAAGAATTTGTCTTCCGATGATGGACCCTCATTATCCACCACTCTCTTAATTGGGCCACGTCCCAATCTTTCGTTGCTTCCTTCAAATCATCTTTTGCCTTCTTCCAGAAGGTAGAGTTGGGGCTCGGGAGAGGGTGCCGAACTGGGTCGTATGCGACCTCCATCGGGTAGAATTCATGCCAGGGAGGTAGCGTTTCCATTTTCTCCAAGTGCCACTCCAGATCCCTCCCGTTGGGATTGTTCCTCTGCTCCACAATTTTTGGATGGGGGCAAGCGTGGAAGCTCTTGAATCGAAGATGGTCCCTCATTACCCCCAAGGGGTCATAGAGCCATTGCTGAGGAAGCTGGACTAGGCCAAAATTGGCGAGTTTCTCCTCCAAGAAAACATTTTGTTTGAGGGCAAACACCTCGATAACTCCCATTTTGAAAGGGAAATCGCAGGTGTGAGCCCACTTCCGTCCATGGCCATAAATGGCGTTTGTTGCATCGCTCTGTCGAGCGACCTCCAATGCGAACTGGTATTCGGAGGGATAGACTGGCAGAAGGAAAGGCTTCCCTGTGAAGCCGAATATGCGAATTACAAGCCCTTGTGTCAGCTAAAAAATGTCTCCCCTCCTCTCTTGTACTACTTTGTCCCTTAGGAGGAGGGGAACCCGAGGGGAAGACCCTGTTAGCATGTGCATTGCGGGTCCCAAAAATTGTTGGTTGAAAGAATAATAGGACTCCGTCTTCAATAGGAGAGGGGTCCACTGGTATACAGGCAGAGGATTTCCATCCTCGCCGCTTGCCGTAATAGCAACATAAGGGAAACTTCTATGTACATGAAAGAAAAATAACCAAACAAGAAGAGAACAGGGCGAAAAGTACTTATTTGTCCCAGGATTCTTCATGCTGGCGAGCCGCGTATGTAGGGTCCTGGCCACCCATTCTGCCCAGTCAAAAAATACTGGGTTGGTGCTTGGCCTCGAAGCATCAGGGGCATAAAATTCCCCTCTGGAAATACACTCAGCCAAAGATACCTGCCACGGGTGCACCAAAGCGTCGGTAGATAGGCCTGCCACCCATGCAATGATGGAGAAGATGTCGATGTTTTTGAAGGCCTCCAAGGGTAGGGGCATCTGGGGCAATTTGCCCGAAGGGAGCCCACTTTTGAGGCTCTGCTGCAAAAAATTGATTATGTAGTTGGAGGACGCGAACCTCTCCATCTGTTCGCTAAGAATAACGTTGCGAACCGTATACCCCTTAGGAGGGCCCTGTTGTGGCGCAAAGGCTGCCTGGACATCTTCCTTCAAAATGGAGAATAGCTTGTGACCGGAGGCGTCTACCACTTGCCTGGAGGAGGGCTGATAGTTCCGCGTGATGGCATCAATCAGCTCAGGGCAATGATGTGTGGGGGGCGTCAGATACCAGTATATCTGGGAGTAGTAAGCGGCAGCTCTTCTGTTGTCTGCCGAGAGCCTGCTTTTCATGAACTCAATGGTGCTCCTGAGTTCAGCCACGCTCCTCGATAGCTTGGTGTCTCTGATCCTATCCCACCTGTCGACTAGTGGTTCTTCAGGCTGCTCATCCCCGGAATCCTCTCTTTCTTCCATGATTTGTTTCTCGGGGCGGTGGCTAACATCAACCTTCTTTGGCCCTTTGTCATGGCCCTTTGCCTTTGGCTGCTCGGAGGCCGTCACTTCTGGTTCCTTCCCCTTTTCCTTAGAGTTCTTCTTCCCCATAGTGCTAGGGGTGATGGAGAAAACAATGCGGAGGGCTTCGGGATTGGAGGCTTCGAAGCGCAAGATAGGAGAGTTTGAAGGCTAGTAGCGAAGTTTGCATGAATTATCGGGCAAATAGCTTCGTTACTACTGGAGCCTACGTTATATAGCCGTAGAAGGCAACCACCAGTATTTATGGCACTTGCCATAATTAACTTCGCGTTGCTTCGTCCAATTCGCCGCATGGTGGAGTTGTACACAGGGCTGTGTGTTGTGATGATTGCGGCTCGCTTTGGAAGCGTGACCCTCTGCCACTTTGTACCCGAGCATGAACTTTTCTCCTAACCGAATCCCTAAAGGACGTACCCACCACCTTTTCATTTAACTCGCCCGCTTCGGACGCTTTTGAAGGCGGTTGTCGACACGTTCCCCTAGGCACATTTTAAATGCCCCCGCCTTTTCCGTTGTTGGGTTGGTGAAACCGAAGTCAGAGTTGAAGTGCTTCGGGGCGAACCCTTGGTGCGAGCTGTTTCTTTTACGCTTCGGGCCCGAAGTGACTTCCTTCGTAGGAGAAGGTTCCCGAAGTGCTTTTCAACTTGAGAAGTGGTCCGCCGATTCTCCTTCGAAAACTGCTTCGCTTGGACTCCCCTCGGTGGAGCGCCTCTCATACCTTGGTCTGAATTTTGTTCGGTCGACGGGCTTCGCTGCGAGCTATTTCCCATTGGCTACTTCGCACGCTCAGCCCGAGCTTCTCTTCTATTTTTTTTTGGTTGGAGTTGCCGAAGTAAAACTTGACCTGAACTTCCTAGCAACACCTTATTTGTCAGCCGAACTATTTACAGTATTTACACAATTCTCTCGCGGCATAATCGGCATGCCGCCACCACGGACTCAGCTTCGGGTAATTATCCGGTGAACCTGCAGTGACCCGACCAGATCAGATTGAACTTCAGTTGATATTTGAAATCCGGTTGGCCTCTTCCCGAAGTTCTCCATGCTGCAAACAGGAAGCAATGCAATAGTTTGTCGCTCCTGCCAGTACCCGCGCTGCTGATGAAGGATGTGGCGAAGAAGTTCGCCACGCGAGGACCTCCTTGGGGTACTGGTTGTAGTGATGGCTGGAACCAGAATACCGAAGAGTCTAGTAACTGTGGGCTGGGTACAGGTTCTTCCATCTTCTTGATGCTGTAATAGGGCTCCTCCGGCAAAGAGCAAACTTCTATGATCTTCTCAGGTTCAGCCTCTTGAGGTAAGCCTGATGGATTCTGGCTGAACACCTGCGTGCCATGCTCTGGGATACAAAAAGGGTGCAAAAATGTCCCCTCTTCGTTCTCAGGCGCTACCACTTGAGCTTGTTTCTCTTCTTGGCCCGTCCTCTGATGGAGATTGCAAGCACCCATATTGTTCATCGTCGGGGCAAAGCTTGCAAATTGCCATGGTTGGACTTGGATGGGATCTGCCTCTCGAGCTCCACATGACTGCATCTCAGGCTTCTGCTCAGTATGAGGAGTCTGCCATGAAGAATATTGCGTTGGGCAGACAGGAGAAGCGATTATCGAAGAAAGTGATGGGGCTCCTCCCCACTGCCACTTTCCCGATAGAAACTGCTCTGCTCGTACTGCTTCCTCAAAAATCTGAGGGAATCTTTGTTCGCTTGATCGCAGCAAGAGGAGGCCTATGTCCGGGTGAAAAGCCCGAACATAGTAGAGGTGGGCTTGGGCGGGCGTTGGTTGAATCTCCCCTGGAACTTTCTTCCAAGTTCTGGAGAATCGGACATTGAAGTCCGTGACGCTCTCCAAGGGTGTTTTCTTGATGGTGGAGAAGTACGTCAAAAGTTGGAAGGGATCCTGAGAGCCATCAAATGTTTCGAATAGTGCTCCCGCCAAGTCATCCCATGAACAGACGCTTTTAGACCCGAGCAGTCTATACCACCGCAGCGCCTTTCCTTCCAGAGACGCAGCCAAAAGTCGGACCATGACATCTTCGTGGATTATGTCGTAGAGGAACGCTAAAGCAGCAACAGCTTCAAGGTGTTCTCGGGCCATTCCCGTGGTGCCATCATATATTGTTAATGCCTTCAAGGCGATCTCGAGAATCTTGTGGTAGCTTTGAAGATTCAAGGGGCCTCGGTCATCCCAGCTGGGAAAACTTAACCCTGCCATTATAGCAGTGGTCTGCAGAGATCACGGTTATTGCCGCTAAATCGGAGTCGCCAGATGAACATTCTTTCTTCGCTTGTGAGGTCAAGGCTGCTCACCGAACCTTGATTCCTCTGGGATATCTTCTTTCAGATTTGAAAGGCGCCTACGACCAGGAAATCTGGATCTTCAGCTCAATTGAGTCGCCAGGTGATTTTATCAGATGAAGACAGGCCAGAGATTCACCGAACTCGGACCTTCTTAAGACACGGGGAGTCCTGGTTACGAAAACCAGGTTTAGGCACTGGTCTTCATGACTTCAGAGATTCTCGGGTAAAACAGAGTCGCCAGATGCTAAGAGTCTTTCGGTAATGAGGGCATCGATTCTCACTACTACTCAGAAGATGAGACTGACCGGATCTCACCGGGAACTTGTTAGAACTACTGGCTCCGGTGAAGACGGGCTAGAAATTTTCTCAAATATGGGACCTTGGGTCCCACCGGGCGTGCCAGAAACTGTTGGTCATCAAATCCGCACAGGAAAGGACTTTCGGTGGGTTTGCATGCCCTGGACCTGCGACCAACATTGAAAGGCCGAGGGGAAGAGATGCCCCTCGTGCCGATCTCCGGAGAAAGGCCGGCTCCTATACTAATCTACTTTTGGGGTTTGAGATAAGAGTGCAGGAAAGAGATAAAAGGAGTAGGGTTAGAGAAAGAAATAAAAAGGGGTAAGGGTTAGAGATTGATGATTCAAGGTGGGGAAGAACAGGAAGCACGATCACTCACTAACAACTCGAATAGCAACAAAAAATACCAAGAATGAAACGAAAGAAACGCAGTGCCGACCTTCCTATGTATCCTCTAGACGGGTTCGCAGGGTTCTCCTCTCTCTCTCGCTGGAATTCAGGGTTCAGAGTAACAACGATTAAGACGAGGGAATAACAGAAACCTCGATCCACCAGGCAACATAAAAGAAAGCAACAGGGACATTTTTCCTCTCCTATGTATCCTTCAGGGCGAATTTTAGGGTACAGTCCCCAATCGCACACCGGATTCAGGATTCAGAGTCTCAGTATGCGAATCGAGAAAAGACAAAAGAATTAAGCACAGAAGGCAGCATAAAAGAGAGAAATGGAGCACAAAAGATCTTTAGTATTAGACGCAGGACATCAAGTTACAGCAGACTTTCTAGCAGAAAGTTCCCCCCTTTTACATTGCAAAGCCTGGGTTTTTATAGAGGACCCGACCCTCTGAGTCATTATTACAAAAATGACGGAGTACACCCTCGGGCCCTGAGAAATCGGCTCCTCGCGGCTGCTGCGACTGAGTTTTCAAATCGGTTGCCGAAACTGGCAACTGTGACCGGGTCAACCATGGAAATATTCATTTAATGCGCCGCCCGAGTGTCCCTGGCTTCTGGATGCTGTGCTTGAGTGATCGTTACGCCCGTCGGGTTTTACTTCGAGGACTGTTACGTCCCTTTCGTTTGCCAAGAATGGTCAGCGGACTTATCGGGCAAGAAAGGGGGTACTTATAAGGGGCCTTCGATCACCTTGGGAAGCTGCCCGCCTTGGAACGTGGGCCCGAAAGTGCTTCGCTACATATCCGCCTCGCCAAAGCCTTGGGCCGAAGTAGTTTCTCCTTGATTTGTTCTTCGCAAAATAATGCTTCGCAGGAACTACTTCGGGGATGTTGACTGCCGAGCGGGTTTCATCTTTGAAATGAGGCTCTTTATCCTTTTGCTGGCAAAACTGCTTTGGCTGAAAATGTTTCGGCCCGATTCTCTTTCAAAACTACGGTTCGGGGAATATCCTCCCGAGGCATTTCTCTGTTTTCGACACATTGTCATTTTGCTTCGGGCACCACTGCTTCGGGTGAAAACTGGCCGAAGTAGGTGTTGGAAATACTTCGGGCCCGAAGTAGTTTCCTTACCTTAGCTGATTTTGGATTATGCTCTTCTCCTTCGACGAAGTCGTTTGGATGTTGCTTCGCAAGACTCCCGCCCGAAGCGGCTGCTGAAAATGCTTCGGGTGCGAAGCGTTATCTTTGTATTTTCTTCGACGAAAATACTTCGCAAGGTTTTCGCCCGAAGTGGTGATTTGAAGTGCTTCGGGCCCGAAGCTCTTTTCACATTCTCCTTCTTTTCTTTCGGCGAAGCTATTTTCCTCGGCTTGTTTGGTAGCGAAGCTCTTTCTTCTTCATTTGGGGAGAGTCAAAATTGTTGTAACTTTAAATAAGAGAAAAACTTTCAACAAAGAAATATTATACAAAAATTCTACTATTCTTCTACCCCTTGCATAACGTGACAAAAAGTGTCAACAGTCACGAAATCGCAACATTATTTCCTTGCTTTGCTTTTCTGCCACTTCTAGCCATGAAAATGAGACATGTCACGAAATCACAAAGTTCGTCTCTTGCTTTGCTCTTCTGCTGCTTCCAGCCGTGAAAATAAGACATGTCGTGAAATCATGATATTCTTTCCTTGCTTTGCTTTTCTGCCACTTCCATCCGCAAAAATGAGACATGTCACAAAATTGTGACATTCGTCTCTTGCTTTGCTCTTCTGCCGCTTCCAACCATGAAAATGAGACATGTCACGAAATTGCAAGATTATTTCCTTGCTTTTATTTTCTGCTGCTTCTAGCCACGAAAATGAGACATGTCACGAAATCGCGACGTTCGTCTCTTACTTTGCTCTTCTGTCGATTCCAGCCGCGAAAATGAGACATGTCACAAAATCGCGACACTTTTTCCTCCTTGCGGTGTTTTGTTTTTTCTTTGATCTTTAGCATATGGGCCACTTTGGTCTTCTTAGAAAATATGCAAAAAAGGTGCATCAGCTATTTTTCTGTAGTTAGTCACTTTTTGACTAATATTCTTGGTGCCTTTCGGGGGAATTTTTGCTAGCAAAAATAAAGACCAGGACTTTATCCATTGGGAAATGGAGTCACCAGCACAGTTGCAAAAAGTAAAATTTCAATTGGAAAAACAAGGATAAAATAAAAATAATGCACTTTGGAATATAGGTGATCTTTACCTTATCAGAACCTTTCTTTTACCATTCAGAGACTTAACCTTTGTCTAAAGAACACAAAAAATTCAATTTTGGGAACTGGTCCCAACTCGACTCATTGGTCGCCGCCTTCGATGTTTAGATCTTCTGATTCTGTCCATGGATGCAATTATCTCTTGATAAGTTTTGCACACTTGATTCTTATTAGGCCGTAAAAAGGGAAATATTTACAAAACTTCAAACTTATAATATACTGTAGATATAATGGTGATCTATAGCTTTTACTGGAAATACAATTTTAGGTGAAAAGCGCTCACCGTGATGGGTAGAACCCATCCATCTTGATCTTTTAACTAGAAGGCATTGAATTGCTTTTCTGAAACAATTTCAAATGGCCCCTCCTAGAAAGCATCAAATTTGTCATGGTGTCCTGGATTTGCTTTCTTGACATTCCATTTTAATACCAGGTCACCTGTTTTAAATTTCTCGAAAATGGTTTTCTTATCGAACCACCCGACTATTTTTACCATGTGCTTTTGATGATGATCGTAGGCCTGTTCCCTAGATTCTTCAAGCTGTAGAAGTTGCATCAATTAGGAATCCATTAGATGACCTTCATCTTCGTTAACTTGGTTTAGCATCCTCAATGCGGGTATCTCCATATGAATTGGTAGAATAGCTTCTTTGCCATAAACCAAAGCATATGGTGAAGTATTGATTGATTTTTTGATTGAGATTATGTCGGCCCACAAGGCTTGATTCAGGAGTGAGTGCCAGTTCTTATTATTGTCCTCTAATGTTATTTTTAGGATTCTCAGAAGATTCTTATTAGTAGACACAACTAATCCATTACCTTATGGGTAATACTTAGAGGAAGTCTTCAGGTAAATTCCATATCTACTGACGAATTCGATCATCTTTGCACTAGTGAAAGGGGATCCATTGTCTATAACCAAAGTATCTAGTATGCCAAACCTTGTGATTAGACTTTCAACAAATTCTATCACCACTTATGAATCAGATTTCTTCGTAGGCACTATTTTTGCCCTCTTGGTGAAGTAGTCCGTGGCAGTGAGAATGTATTTGTGGCCTGATGATGAGTTTGACTCTATTATCCCTACGAAATCCAACCCTCACTGCTAGAATGGTTCCTCGACTTGAATAGCTTTTAAGGGCATAGGTGCATTCTTGTTTCTTCCCACATACCTCTGACATTGTTCACACCTCTGGGTCACTTTGTACACATCTAGGAATATGAAAGGCCAATAACATCTAGCTCTAAGGATCTTCAAAGCTGTAGTTTGGCCTGCATAATGTCCCCTTGAAAAATCCCCATGAAATTCATCTAACACTTTATGCTTTTCATTATCGAGAACGCATTTTAACAATACACCATCGATGTTAATCCTGTACAACCCCTCTATTCGAAGGGTATATTTAAATGCTTGGGTTCTGAATCTCCTTCTCTGGGAAGCGTTCATATCTTTAGGACATGACCCAGTCTAAAAATACCTCACAAAGTCATTGATCCAACCCGAACTTACTCTATCTTGGTGTTGCTCTGTGTTTGCCATGACGGGGTGGCTCTCCTCATATCCACTTGCAGCTTGCTTGGCCAATTCTTGGCACAAAGATCTCCCTCTGACTATTTTAGTAGGATGTATTTCTACATCATACTCTTGGATGCGATTCACCCATATAGCTCTTTTTTCACCTAATTCTCCTTGATTTATGATGTTCCTTACATCGGGATGAATAACATACACCATTTTCTGACTTTGGGATAAGAAGTGTTTTAGCTTATTCAAGGATTTCGTAATTGTGTATACTTGTTTTTCTATGAAGCTGTACCTTTCCTCATGTTTGTGCATGGTGGAACTCAGAAAGGCTATGGGTATTTCTTCGTCATCTTCTCCTTTTTGAGTGAGAACTAAAGCATAACTATTTTGCTCTTCGATAGCATATAGTATGAAACCTCAAGAATAGTCAAGGTTGACTAGCACAGGAGCTTGAGCTATGGCTTCTAGAATTTTCCAGAAAGCTTCTTTCCTTGGCTCTGTCCATTTGAAAGGAGTGTCTTTTTTCAATAATTCAGTCATTGGCTTAACTGTTTAAGCAAAATCTACAATGAATTTTCTGATGAAATTTATTTGCCCAAAGAAAGACTACAAACCTTTCTTGTTAACTGGGAGCGACAACTCAAGAAGTGCCTTTACTCTATCAGGATCAATTGATAGCCCAGATTTAGAAATAACATGCCCAAGGAGTATTCCTTCTTCCACAGCAAAAATAGATTTTGTAGGATTTAGTGATATCCCAAATTCTCTAAATTTCTCAAATACTTGCTGCAGATGAGTGGCATGGTCCTTTTTGTTGTGAGAAAAAATAGTCATGTCATCTAAATAGATGACAATAATTTTGTTTGCAAGCTCCTCAAAAGCTACTTCCATGTCTCTCTGGAAATTTTCTCCTTCGTTAGATAATCCAAAGGGCATCCTTTGGTATGCAAATGTTCCCCACTTAGTGGTGAACGCAGTCTTGTATTGATCTTCATTTCTCACCCAAACTTGATTGTAACCAAAAAACCCTTTTAATAGAGAAAACATTTCTGCTCCCGCCATAGTATGAAGGATTGGGTCAATTTGGGGTAAAGGATAGTGATCCTTTAAAGAGGCTCTATTCAAATTTTTGAAATCAATGCATAGTCATATTTCTCCATTTTTCTTGTGGACTGGAACTAAATTTGCCACCCAGGTAGAGTGCTTGATTTGGTATATTATCTTAGCTTGCAGGAGTTTTAACAACTCTTGTTTCATTAAGGCTTCAATCTTGGGATTCATAGGCCTCTGCCTATGCCTAAAAGGTTTAGCTCCTTCCTCTAGTTTGATGGTATGCTGAATGACCTCTTTCTTGTACTCTTTCAGATCACTATAATTCCAAGCTATTATATCTAGATATTCTCTACATAACTAATTTATTTTTTCTAGTTCTACCACTGTACAATCGGTCCCTACTTTGATCATTTTTCCCAGTTCTAGTTCTACTTCTTTATACCGACGTTCATCTACCTCGATTTTTCGACCTACAGCTCTATCGCTATTTTTGAAAAGGCTCTCCAGGGTGATTAGTCCCCTGGGGATATGGTTGTTTTTCAATTGAATAAGGCTCTCTTCATCCTCTTCTTGTAACGCTCTATCTGTAGAGTAATTCATCTCAAGAATAAAAAAATATAGGATCTTCTCATCGTTTTTGAATACTTGCTATAAAATGTCCTTGTCGGGCATAGAAGGCCTGTATATAAGTCTAACTATTTTAGACTTTTGAATAACATTGCTGATCGGGAAAAAATTTTATCCTACTGATGCTAACAGGTCTACATGTGTGTTCTTCTCTCTGGAAATGGATTTCATGTTTAGTGATTCAAAATTTTCCAATAGATCTAACACTTTGTTTTTGTAAGCCCTTAGGTAATGTTGCTTACAAATGCACTTGCCAGTAACCTGTTTAACGATCAGCTTTGAATCTCCATAGATCAACAGCTATTTTACACCCATTTTTTTAGCTTTCCTGAGTCCTAAACACAAGGCTTCGTATTCAGCTACGTTATTGGTGCAACTCCATGTCAACCTATATGAAAAGACTTTTTCTTTTCCAATGGGTGAAATCAGGACAATTCTAGCTCTTGCTCCATTTTTTGCACCTTGACCCATCAAAGTACAATTTCCATAACTAGTTGGCTGAATCATTTGTTTTAGGGACAACAATAGGGAGCTTTTTTGGTTTCTCAATGGAATAGTTTCCCATTTCTATCATTATCATAGCATTGAAGTCTTTCATTGAAAATTGATCTTCAGATTGGAGTTCCTCTAGGTTTTCTTCCATTAAATCGATATTTTTCAATTCCTCAGACATCATGTTGACCATAGTTGTTTCTTCTAGTATTTCCACATGAAAAGTAGATGTCTTTTCATTGTAGATATTGACTCTTTTACCTTTTAAATGTACCTCCAAATGCGAATAATATAGTGATAGATAACCTCCTAGTTTGGTTGTGAACTCTCTGGATAAACACATACCAAAATATGGTTCTAAGTCTACAATGACTACTTCTTGTATGATGACTACTTTTGGCATTCTATGGAGTTGAATAGGGATATCTTTGATCACCCCGATAGTTTTTATTGGAGTACCATACAATTGCAACACACCAAGATGACTTCGAGTATATTCCATCCCCATTATGTCACATATGGCTTTCGACATCACCGTAGTTGCGGCCTCTGAATCAATCATGCAATTGTAAACTATCCACCCCTCCATTTGCAAGGATAGATAGAATGGGGGTGGTCTATTTTTTCCAAAGGTTGACACAACGTTTGCTTGTATAGCATTTGAGGAAGAGGTATTATTCTTTAAATTTAAAGATTCTTGGAGGAGGTCAATCTGACCAGGAATTTGCAGTGCATCATACATGCTTATTTTGGAAGGAGTCCTCTTCATTTCTTTTGCAATTTTGAACGAAAGAGTTGCATCTGGGGATACTTCAGCACTTTTCTCCTTTCCACTAGTCGATGCATCATATCCATATCTATAGACCTACGTAGCTTCTGTTATTTTTATTTTTGTTAATGAAGGAAACTTGAGTCTTTCCTCCGCTAGCTCTTGAGTCTTGCTCCCTTTTCTAGGAGGAAAATATTTTCTCGATGTAGCTGCAAAAATCTAAGGAGGGTCAGAACATCCTTTTTCATTCGACTGGTTTTTCTATGGAGTTGCCCTCGGGGTAGGAGGAAAACCTAGTGGTTGGAGTTCCTTAGGGTCGGCTTGTAACAACTTTTTTTTTGACCTTGTCATGACTGAGACTTGTTCCACAGATGGCATTACCAAATTGTGGTGGACTTATCTGATTATGTTCACCTGTCCCTTGCTGGTTTCTTTGACTCTCTCATTGATAACTGCTTGCACATGATGTTGATGAATCATGCATGAATCCTCTCCATGAGGATCATTGCAAGTGGTACACCAGTAGTTGAAATTAGTGGGTTCTCCATTATCTCCTATCTCATTCGCATACACCACATTTTTTTTATCTTTTCCTCTTCCACTTGTTGAAGCACCTTCCTTTTGTATCTGTGGAAATATTTTTGCTTGGATATTCCGTTTTGCCTCTCTTTTTCATGGACGCCATTTCATGTGACAATTTCTTCATTGTATCAATTATGGTCATGTATTGATCATTGGGGGGAGCTGATGCAAGGTGTGTGGCTGGTAATGCAAGGAATGTAGGAGGTGTAGCTATAGCTGGGAGGGCCTGCATTGATGGGAGTATAGGCAGTTTAGATATTGATGATTGGGAAAGCTCTAGTACAATTGGAAATAGACTCTTTGATGGATATCTTTTTGTAGCGATGAGATCAGCTTCACCCTTTGATGGATTGTCTTATTATCATACTAAGATCTGAATCAAAAGCCCTTAAATAATAGCATATATCTTGTTCTTTTATGGGCTTTAGGCCTACGATTTTTTGGTAAATCTAATGTTGAAATCTTGGATTTCTTCTTGTGGATGCCTCTCAATGATAGTGAATTGATTCAACAATGTGAAAGGATCTGCATGTATATTAAATTCATCGACCAGATGGCCGGCCAGTACTACCCAAGAAGTAATGGATCCAGCGGGAAGCACTCTGTACCAATAGAGCATCTTTCCTTTCAAAGATATAATCAAAAATCTAACCATTAAATCTTCCTTACTGATGTTGTAAATAGATGCTAGCGATGATACATCTAAATAGTGCTCATCTGCTGTTTTGCTTATTCCATCAAAGGTTGGTAATGCTTTTAGTGCAACTTGTGGAATTTGGTGGTGTGTTCCCAAGTTCAAAGGGCTAGTTTGATTCCACACAAGATGGGTTGGGGTAGGGGCGGCTGCCATGATTGCTAAAGGAGTTACAACTACTATAGGATTTCTTGCAAATGCTCCTACAACAGGTGTTAAAGAGGTGCTAATGGTGCCAAGAATATTTGATCGTGCGGATAGCACAGGGTGTGCTTTTAGGCTTCTGAGATGTAGTTCAAAGAACTCGATAGGTTCTTTAGAGTTTCTAGCTCAGGATCTGGTTATCATATGGCTATATAACCAGAAGGTTTTTAGATAAGGTCTTTCTTTTATGGTCTAATTGTAACGGAGTCGCCAGGTGGTTTTTCTTGAGATTTTCAAACAAAAAGGCTCTTAAGGAAAAACACCAAAACTTATACAATACTATGGGATTGCTGGTACCATAGGGCATGCCAAAAACTATTGGAACAAAATCTGCCTTCGGTTAATAGTGTTGGGCCTTAGACTTTGCCAACATTGAATAGATAGATCTTGCTTGAGATCATCTGTCTAGTCTCCAGAGAAGGCTGGTTCCTTTGAGTTTTTTAGAGAAAATGGGAACAAGGGATAAGGGAAATATAGCCTAAGATAGAAATTTTCTCATGGTACAGATTAGACAACAACAAACATTGATGATGTAGATTACTACTTTCAGAGCTTTCTTTATATCTTCTTTATAGAAATCAAGAATTCCTGAGTGTGACTTTTAGAGGTTCATCTAAAAGCATGTAAATATATTTTAATGTTCAACTCTAGAAACAAGATTTATACATGCATAGTACATATTTCATATCAAATACATTATAAAACTTAGAATGAATAAAAGTTAAAACACCAGATACATACACTTGCACACAGAAGTTTCGAAAGCCAGAAGAAGAAATATTTTATTGCTTGTAATCCAGTACATGTATATAAAGCTTGTAAACATCCAAGAGCCAACCTTTTTTCATGGTTGACTCACTCCTATTTATACCCTAAAAAGAGTATCTTCTACTACGTACATTTAATTTCTTCAATAAATTACAAGTAATTGTCTGTAGTTTCTAATAATATACAAAGGATTTTTCGTAGATTGGATAAATTTTCTTCTGGCTAAATTTAGGTGAACCTGTTATTTTACAATCATCAAGCGGACCTGCCAGGTTATAATCAATAGACCATTCTTCAAAAATCAGCACCTGATGTCAGTGCATGTCCCCAGTTGCAAAAAATATACTTTATTCCTTTACAGTTGGTGTGTCGCGAAATCGTGACATTCTTTCCCTGCTTTGCTCTTTTGCCACCTCCAGCTGTGAAAATGAGACATGTCACGAAATCATGACATTCTTTCCTTACTTTTATCTTCTGCCACTTCCAGTCATGAAAATGAGACATCACAAAATCACGACATTCTTTCCTTGCTTTGCTTTTCTGCCGCTTCCAGCCATAAAAATGAGACATGTCACAAAATCATGACGTTCGTCTCTTGCTTTGCTCTTCTGCCGCTTCCAATCACGAAAATGAGACATTTCATGAAATTGTGATATTTTTTCCTTGCTTTCCTTTTTTGCTGCTTCCAGTCGCAAAAATGAGACATGTCGCAAAATCACGACAATTGTATCTTGCTTTGCTCTTCTGTTGCTTCCAGCCACAAAAATGAGACATGTCATAAAATCATGACATTCTTTCATTGCTTTGCTTTTTTGTCGCTTCCAGCCACAAAAATGAGACATGTCACGAAATCATGACGTTTGTCTCTTTCTTTTCTCTTCTACCGCTTCCAGCCATGAAAATGAGACATGTCGCGAAATCGCGACACTTTTTCCTCCTTGCGGTGTTTTGCTTTTTCTTTGATCTTTAGCATATGGGCCACTTTGGTCTTCTTGGAAAATATGCAAAAAATGTGCATCAACCGTTTTCTGTAGTTAGTCACTTTTTGACTAACAAAAACCACATAGGTCCCCTAAACCTAGTGGTCCATAACCCAATTCCTATTGTAGCTTTGAAGGCATTGCCTTCATATGATGGAATAGGTAAAACAACATATGAACATTGCTTAGATATTGCAGCCTTGGAAATAATTTACAATATCACTCAGGAAGATGTGATGATCAGTTTGTTGGTTATTTCATTAAAAGGAAAAATTCTTTATTGGTATAGAGCACTTCCTCCTCAATCTATTGCAACATGGTAAGAACTCACTGGCAGGCTGGTAGATGATTTTAATTAACATGCAAATCCATTCTCCCTACTTAGCCAGTTCAACATTATCAAAAAATATCCTCAAGAGGAAATTATTGATTTCAATATCTGATTTAGCCACACTTGGAAAAGAGTGCCCACCAGATTGAAATCAACCATAGAGCAAATGGTGTATTATTACTTAAGAGCTTTTGATTCTAATATCTGCATGATAATACGACAATCATGAATATTCACTTTCTTACTATTTACCAAGAAGCATCCAAAGCAGAGAGATATCTTATTGCTACTGGGAGATATCCCACAAAAGCAATAATGCCAATTTTTCTAGATATTCCTCAAGCTCCCATTACTAGTTCTTCTAGCTCTTCCCATTTTTCTAGTATATATCTTCCAAAATAGAATAGGCAACCATCTATTCTTGCAATAAACATGCCTCAAAATTCCTTGACATTACCTCATATTCCCGCTATCCCTGCATTGCCTACACCACCTCCTCAGCCAACTCAAGAAAATCAACTCTCTATTATATTGGACACGATAAAAAATCTATAAAATGATATTACATCAATGAAGAGAAGAGAGGTATCTTGGGATCCCGATTTCATCTCATCCTCTGCCTAGATCTTCTTGGTAGTCTATACTTGATAAGTTTAGAAGGAAGGTAAATCACTGGACTGTTAGATGGCTATCCTCTGCAGGTAGAGTATTGTTTTTAAAATATGTTATTCAAGATTTACCCATTTATAGATGTTTTGAGCAAATAGCTCCTTCTAATTTCATCAAGGACATGGATGCTCTGTCAAGACAGTTTTTGTGGTCTGGAAAACTTGATCAATCTAAATGGATTTTGGTTAGATGGGATTCCATTTGTAGGCGAGTTCAAGAGGGAGGCCTTGGGTTGTGACAGGAAACTCTTTCTGGGCAGGCTTTGGCTGTGAAACTTTATTGGAGATGGTGTACCTCTCAAGATCATATTTGGGCTAAAATATTATCTTATAAATACTTGAGAGGTATTTCTGAGGTAGATATCCCTAGAGCCATTTTGGTTTGGAAAGGTTTTGTTATCTGGGACACTACAAAAGAGGAGCTAATTTAATTAGCGAGGGTTTGTTCCGGATTTGCAATCGGGGATCGGATGTTCTTTTTTGGGAGGATTCTTGGGATGGCCACCCTCCTATCTTGACTCAATATCCGAGGTTACATTCCCTAAGCATTTGTTTCTTGGAAGCAGGCTGGTCTCATGTGGAGGACTTTAAAAAAATCTAGTATTTTGGAAATATGGAGATGTACAAATGGAAAGATCCACAGGAATGGCCCCAAGGCGGATTGGCCAAGGATAGAGAGGTGCTTGCTCTTATTCTTGTAGGGAGTTACTATTCTTAATTGAGGGATAAATACATTCTAGCTTGGAACCCTAATCCCAATGGAACCTACTCTATAGCCTATGGTTATCAAGTTCTTGATAAGCAAAAGTTTAGGAGTCTCCCTGTCACATGGTGGAAAAAGGTGTGGAATAGATTTTCTTGGCCGAAATGTAACTTTTTTCTCTGGTTGGTAGCTCGTAATAAATGCCTCACTTGGGATAACTTGAGGAAGAGGGGATTTCAGGGTCCCTCTTTATGTGTCCTTTGTGGTAAGAATGAGGATGACTCTTCTCATTTATTTTTCCAATGCTCCCTTTCCAGAGACATTTGGCACTATTGGTGGAGTTCCTGGAACCATCCTTGTTTTCATGTGCTCTCCCTAGTGGAGTTTTGGAGTAGTCTGGGCAGACCTCCAGCCAAGGCCCCCTTCCTCCAAGTGGCTTGGAATTTGGGCCCTTCTTGCATCATCGCAGATTTGGCTCGAACAAAACCGACCCATTTTTGATGGAAGTCATTTGGCTGTTCAACAAATCTGGAAAAGGATCCTGTGTATGGTTCAAGAAACTATCCATAGTAAATGTGATGTGGACCCTCATTTGGACTCTAGGGAGGAGAAGGTACGATAGGCCCTTGGTTTGTTTAGGGTTGGTGTGAATTCTTCTAGCCCTAGTAGGATTCCTCAGCTTAGCAAGAATGTTAGGAGAGAGGGTAGATGGAGACTGCCCCTTAGAGGAGTTTTAAAAATTAATACTGAAGGGTCATCCAGGGGCAATCTTGGACATGCTGGAATTGGTGGTGTTGGGAGAGATTCTGCTGGCATGGTCAGTTTTTTCTTTTCCATTTATAAAGGTGTTCACTCCAACAATCTTATGGAAGCTCTGGCGATACTTGAGGCCTTGCAAAGGGGGTTTTCTCTTGGCTGGCGTAGGATTCTTTGCAAGTCTGACTCTCAAATTTTTGTTAATATTTTAAACAACAAAAGAGTGGAGGATGTTAATTGGCAGTTGGCCTCTGTGACCATTCAGATTCTTAGAATGAGTGAAGAGTTCGAATTTATATCCTTTGTGCACATTCCAAGGGAATGGAATGGGGTTGTTGATTACCTGGCCAAAAGGGCTTCTGAGCTATTGGATACTTAGAGTATTGATAACTGGGAGAGTCTCCCGTCTAAGGATTCTCAACACCTATGGGAGTTGATCCATAAGGATGTTCAGACTTAATGTGGTTTGTTTTTTTTGGTTTTATTTGGGAGTTGACCTTGTCTGGTGATTTAGCCTATCTTGTTGCTTATTTGAGTCCTGGGTGGGGGCTCAGTTGTACTTTGTAATCTAGACTTTTTATCAATAAATTTTTACCCCTTTATTTAAAAAAAAAAAAAAATGAAGAGAAGAGAGGTTGAGAGAAACTTTCAACCAAGAAGGTTTCCTCAAATAACAAGAGATGCAACTCAGTCAAGTAATAGAGGTCAAGAAATATCAAATGTCGTTTATGCAAATGAAGTCAAGGAAGCTATAGTTCCTCTTACAAATTTTGATTACTGGTGTACCACATGTAATTATCCACATGGAGAAAGTTCGTGTATGATCCATTAGTATTATTTACAAAATGTAGCTATTGAGAAAGTAGAGAAAAACATGAAAGGTCATGTAAATATAATTAAAGAAACTAACCATAATTTCATGATTCCTATAGTAGAGTAAGTTGCGGTTTTAACTAGATCAGGTAAAAAACCTCTGCAAGTGGATCCTCAAGAGATTCAACCTCTAAGTTTTTCCCTAGCTCCTAAAGTAACATCCAAAAGAATTTTTTCCTATGAGAAAAGACCTTAGGTTCCTACCCAAATCCAAGATATAGAAATATGTAAGGAGTTCACTCCACAGAAGGAAATTGAGACTCAATATCAAGCTAAGGAGAGGTTAATATTTCCTTCATTGACTAAGATATAAAGAACGAAAGCAACTCAAGGATATAGAAATAGGCATGACACTTTTTCCAAGGAAAGATAAAAAGTGTTGAATCATATTCATTCAACATAGTGGAGGAAATGAAAAAGACTCCCTCAAAGGCAAGCATGTACAATGCTCTTAAGTTCCCTAGTCATATTGTCCTCTTGCAGGAATATCTAAGGAAAATGAAAAAAAAGGATAATAACATATCTTTCTCAAATACATTCCAAGAAAATATGATGTCAGCCATTGGAAAAAATAGACCACCTCCCTTCTATTTATCTCTTCAAATGGAAGGGTGGGTTGTACAGAACTGCATGATAGATTCAGGTATCGCTACTACAATGATACCAAAAGTAGTATATGACATTATGGATATGGAGTATACTAGGAGTAATCCAAGAGTTCTACAGGTAGAAGGTACTCAAGTTAAAACTATAGGAGTAATTAAAGACATACCCATACAACTCCACAGGATGCCTCAAATGGTGGTCATACAAGAAGTTGTAGTGGTAGATTTAGCACCATACTTTGGTATGTATTTATCAAGAGAATTCACAACAAAGGAGGATATATATCTCTAGACTAATCACATTTAGAGATACCCTTCAAATTTAAAAGGATGAAAATATTTAATGACAAACCATATACTTTTCATGTAGAAAAAATAGGGGAAGCTGGCATCGTAAATATGATGACTGAAGAAATTGGAAAAGTGGACCTAATGGAAGAAACCTTAGAAGATCTTCAAGTAGAAGACTAGTTTTCTCTCAAATATTTCAATGCCATGATAGAAACAGAAATGAGAAGTTATTCCATTGAAAAACAAAAAAAGCAATTGGCACCCACTCCTAAAGAAGACAATTCTACTAGTCATCTTTGGAAGCTATTCTTCGATGGAGTTGTATGTAATAATGGAGCTGGTGTTGGAATAGTTTTAACTTCCCCCACAAGGAAGGAAATAATTTTCTCTTATAGATTGACATGGAGTTGCACCAATAACATGGTAGAGTATGAAGAACTTTGCTTGGGATTGAGGAAAGCAAAGAAATTAGAAGTTAAATAGCTGCTAATTTATGGATATTCAGAATTTATCATGAATCAAGTCACAAAAAAATGTATCAGTAAACAACACTACTTAAAGGCTTATAGAAATAAAGTTTGGAAACTTTTAGAAGACTTTGAGGCTCTAAATATGAAGTCTATTCCTAAATAATAGAATACCCACACAGATTTGTTAGAATCAGTGGGAGAAAATTTTTGTTCCATCAGCAATGTTATCTAGAAATCCAATACGGTTAGACTCATATATAGAACCTTAGTGCTAGATAAAATTATCTTCTGGTAAGTTTTTGAAAATGATGAGAAAATACTAGATTTTGTAATATATTAAATGAACTGCTCGAGCAGTAGGACGTTGCAAGATGAAGAAGAATAAGAGTTTATTTAGTTAAAAAATAATCATATCCCCAAGGTACTTATAACCCTTGAGAGTCTTTTTGATAATAATGATAGGGCAATAGGCCATAAAATAAAATTTGATAAGCATCGATATAAAAAATTTGAGCTATAACTGGGAAAAATGATTAAAGTTGGAGTTAGTTGTATAGAGGAAAAGTTGAACCAAATTAGGGAATTATGTAAGAAATTTCTAGATATCATAGCTTGGGTGTACAGTGATCTAAAACTATACAAGAAATTGATTATTCAACACACCATTGAATTAGATGAACGATCCAAGCCTTTCAGGCAAAAGCAAAGACCTGTAAATCCAAAGATAAAAGCTCTGATGAAGCAAGAATTGTTAAAAATCCTTCAAGCTAAAATAGTGTATCCTATTAAAAATTCTACCTGGGTGGTGAACTTGGTTCCAATGAGGAAGAAAAAAGGAGATATTATATTATGTGTGGATTTTAGAAATTTGAATAGAGCCTCACTCAAGGATCATTATCCCCTCCCATAGATTGACCAAATTTTGCACACAGTTGTAGGGGTAGAAAGGTTCTCTTTGCTATATGGTTTTTTTGGGTATAATCAAGTATGGATCATAGAAGAAGATTAGTACACGACTACATTTACCATAAAATGGGGAACATTTACCTATCAAAGGATACATTTTTTCTTGTCTAATGTAACATTTACTTGCTAACAAAATCATAGTCATCTATTTAGATGACATGATAGTTTTTTCTCATCACAAGGAAGATCATGTAACACACCTTGAGCGGGTTTTTGAAAGATGCAAGGAATTTAGAATATCTTTAAATCCAAATAAATCCATATTCACTATAGAAGAAGGTATCCTACCTGGTCATGTCATCTCCAAATTTGTATTAGCCATAGATCCTTATAGAGTGAAAGCACTTTTAGAACTTCCCCTACTAGTTAACAATAAATTCTTGCAATCATTCTTTGGACAAATAAATTTTATGCGTAAATTTATTGCATATTTTGCACAGATTGTTAAACCAATGACTGGATTTTTGAAAAAGGATGCACCTTTAAAATGGATGGATCCAAGAAAGAATGCTTTCAGAAAGATTCTATAATAAATAGCTCGGGAACCTAAGTTGATTAACCCCGACTACTCCTGAGATTTCATTCTATATATTTTCGGTGAACAATAAAGTTATTTTGTAGTCTTCACACATAAAGGAGCAGACAATGAAGAAAGGCCCATAGATTTTTTGAGTTCCCATGCATGATCATGAAGAAAGATACAAATTTATTAACAAAAAAGTGTATGTTGTCATGAAATCTTTGAATAAATTTAAACATTTTCTATCACAAAGCAGGATCATTGTCTATATGATTCACCTTGATGTAAGGAATTTTATAATACAAGGAAAACTTGGTGAAAAGAGAGCTGGTTGGGTGACTAAGATATAGGAATATGATGTAGAAATAAATGCAACAAAAATAGTAAGAGGTAGGGCCTTGTGTCAATAATTAGTCAATCATGCTACAAATGATCATAGAGAGCACTAGGGTGTAATGGCAAATACAGAATCAGATCAAAATCTAGAAAATACTGATTGGATTAATGACCTTGTGAAGTAATTTCAGACCGGAATGTGTCCTGATAATATGAATGATTCAAAAATAAGAAGGTATATAGCACAAGCAAAGAAGTACACCTTTCAATCAAAAGGGTTGTACAAAAAAAATATAGATGATGTACTTTTTAAGTGCATAGGAGAAGATGAGAAACAAAAAGTGTTGAAATATTTTCATGGAGGTCTCTTTAGAGGACATTATTCAGGAAGATCCACTGCTTTAAAAATACTTAGAGTAGGTTGTTACTGGCCTTCTATTTTTTCAAACACTTACTACGTAACTAAGAGTTGTGAGCAGTTTTAGAGATATGTAGGGAGGAACAAAAATTCCCCTATACCGTTAAAGTCTATCCAAGTTGAAGAACCTTTCTAATCATGGGGGTTAGATTTTTTTGGGATAATAGAACCTAATTCATCAATTGGCCACAAGTATATACTAACTACCATAGACTATTTCACTAAATGGTTTGAAGCCATCCCCACTAAGAAAGCTAATTAGGAAGTTGTAATCATTTTTTTTGAAAGCTTGATTACAAGGTTTCGTGTACCAGATTCACTAATCACAAATAATAGATTAACTTTCATCAGATCTAAAATGATTGAGTTTACTAGCAGATATGGCATATATTTGAAGACCTCTTCGAACTATTATCCATAAGGTAATGGTCTTGCTGAGTCTACAAATAAAAACCTTCTTGAAATCCTAAAAAGAACACTAGAAGATAATAGGAGAAGTTGGCATTCCTTGATCAATCAAGCACTATTTGCTGATAGGATTTCAATTAAGAAATCTATTAATACATCACCCTATTCTTTAGTCTATGGCATAGAGGCTATTTTACCTATACAAATAGAAATACTAGCACTAAAGTTACTTAATAAAATAAAAAAAGGAGGTAAACCAATGGATGCTCGGTTAATGCAGCTTCTACAACTGGAAGAATAGAGAGAACAAGCCTATAATCATCATCAAAAATATATGGCAGACATAGAGGGATGGTTCAATAAGAATATCACTTTCAAAAAATTTAAGCTGGGGGACCTAGTTTTGAAATGGAATGTGAAAAATCTAAGTCAGGCAACTATGATAAATTTGATACTTTTTGGGAATGCCCTTTTGAAATAATTGCTAAAAGGGAATTTAATTTTTTTCAACTGAAATATCAGTAGGGTATGATTTTACCCATAACACTGAATGATTTTAACTTAAAGCTCTATTTTTTTTTTGAAAAAATTGAAAAAAGCTTGCATTAAAACAAATTACAATTACAAGAGGGAGAAAGGGCATCCCAACCAAGAGCAAAGAGACCAGAAGAACAAAGGGCGAAAACGCGACAAGTCGCGAAAACGCGACAAGTCGCGAAATCGCGACACCAAACCTAACAACCGCCGCGCCACGACAACCGGTCGCGAAAACGCGACATGTCGCGAAATCGCGACATGTCGCGACATCGCGACAAAACAGCGCCGAGGCCACAACACTCAAAAAATGTCACGAAATCGCGACAGCACAGCACCAAAGCACCCAAACGCCAAAAACGTCGCGAAATCGCGACGAGAAAGCCAGAAGGCACCTGCTCCCCAAAATTGTCGCGAAATCGCGACGAGTTCTCCTTTAAACAGCAACTTTGAGAAAGTGTCGCGATATCGCGACGACTTTTCCTTAAAGCCCCAGTTGGCCGGAAGTGTAGCGAAATCGCGACAAGAATTCCAATGGGCGCCCCTTCCGCAAAAGTGTCGCGAAATCGCGACATGTTCTCCCCCATGGTGCCCTTTTCTTAAACTAGTCGCGAAATCGCGACGTTTATCCTTCATGCAGTTTGTTCTCCAGAACTGTCGCGAAATCGCTACAAGTTTGCCCCTTTGCTTCCTTTCCTTAAAAATGTCGCGAAATCGCGACAGGTTATCCTTTGAGAAGCTTTTCACAAAAAATGTCGCGATATCGCGACGGTTTTTCCACTTAACGCAATTTTGCTCAAAGCGTCGCGAAATCGCTACAGGTTTGCCCCTTTGCGTCCTTTCCTCAAAAAAGGCACGAAATCGCGACAAATTTTCCTTTGAGTAGCTTTTCACAAAAATTGTCGCGATATCGCGACGGTTTTTCCCCTTCACGCAATTTTTCTCAAAGCGTCGCGATATCGCGACGCTTTTCCTCCAGCAGCAGAACCAACAAAAAAGGTCGCGACATCGCGACACCTTCTCATCAAAGACCGCGACGACGCAACAAGTCGCGAAATCGCTACAATTTTCCTCCCAAGGCCGCGGCAACAAAAAGGGTAGCGAAATCGCTACAGTTGTCCAGGAAAGGTCGCGACAGAGCAACATGTCGCGAAATCGCGACAGATTTCCAAACAAGGTCGCGACGGCGCAATATGTCGCGATATCGCGACAAAAACTAACCTTAGCCATTTTTGAGCTCATGGATGCAGGGATCGTTCCAGACCACTCCGAATCTCTTCATCTATCATAGGCATATCACTGTGCGGTGAACACCTACCTCTTTCTCAGCACCCATCTTCGCAAGGAAGTCGGCTACCGTGTTCAGATTTCTACTCACATACACAGGGATAACATCATCTAACTCCCTCCATAACTCCTTGATTTGGGATATCAAAATCCGTAGTCTCCAGGCTTTTAATGAGAAATTCTGCAAGCAATCTAGAGCGCCGATCAGGACTTGAGAATCTGATTCAAGAATTATCCTCCGGTAACCACTGCTTAATAGCCCAGATAGACGCTGACTTAATGGCAAAGGCTTCGGCTTCATTGTTCGTGGCTCTGCCCAATCCCTGCAATTCCCAGTAAAGAACCGCACTCGAGTGATCCCGACAAACAACACCAATTCCTGCGCTGCCCGGGTTGCCTTTTGCAGCCCCATCAGTATTGATCTTGATCCAGCCAACGGGGGGAGGTTTCCAGCATGCTCTGCCTTGCCTCTCATGTCCCTCAACCCCCTCTTCAAGATGCCCAAGAGCGGCCTGATTCTCTTCATCAACATAAATAGCAACGGTTTCTGTGACTTTGCTCCAGATGACCTGCCAAACGCCGTCAATCGAGGAGAAAGTGTTTCTAAAGATCCGGGCGTTTCTCTCCAACCAAACTTGCCACCAAATGAAGAGAAAGCCTAACTGCCAACCAGTTCGGAGAGCTATGGAATTGAACCTGCCCCTTTTCCATTTTTCCCAAATATTGGTACGATTGAAAACACCATTAGCCTGGAGTTTAAATTGAGAGAACCAGCGTTCCCAAATCTGATGAGTAAAAGGGCACTCAAAAAACAAATGATCTGCAGTTTCCTCATGTTGGAGGCATAAAGCACATTGAGAGGGGCCATTGAAACCCCTACGTCTGAGATTGTCAAAGGTGAGAAGACCATTATGCATAAGTTGCCAAGCAAAGAAATTCACTTTCGGCCAACCCTTTGAATGCCAAATCCTTCTCCAATGTTGAACCGGAAAAGAGTGTGGGGGAGGCTCAGGGAGGATCTCTTCATATCCAGCCTTAACTGAGTAGACCCCAAGGCTTCCATAGCCCCAGGCTAATTCATCTTCCTCATCCCTCCCCGTGAGGAACCTTTACGACAAGATTTTTTTTGCAGGATGGGCGCCAACTCCGGAGAGACAGTAATTGGCCACTCCTCCCACCGCTTAAACTTTTTAAATTTATACCCCCCCAATTGATTGGTAAGTAGATAATTATCAATATGGATCCAGCCCTGGGCTTCTAAGGCGGTCATGATTGGTTGTAGCTCAGGGAACATGACAATAATGGGCGGATGTTGGTCCCAAGAGTCAGTCCAAAAGCGAGCCTTGTCTCCTCTCCCCACTTTCCAGAATAATTGATCTTTGATAATCTGGGACCCAAGCTTGAGAGTCTGCCACACTAAGGATCCAGTACCTTCCAAGGGAAAGCGACCCACCTCATTGGGATGAACATGCCCCAAATATTTACTGGAAAGAATTCTGTTGAAGAGGGAGGTTGGCTGAGAAATCCACCTCCAATACAGTTTTCCAGCCAAAGCTCTGTTATTAAGCATAGAACTTCTCAAGCCCAGCCCTCCTTTGTCCTTAGGCTGGGTAACTTTGTCCCACCCAACCAAGGCCCATCTTTTCTTCCCTTTTGCGCCTTCCCATAAAAATCTTCTAGCCATTTTGTCCAGCTCTTTCCAGATGGTATGAGGGGCAGCCAGTATTGAGAATTTATAGATCGGCAAAGCCTGTATAACTGACTTCAGGAAGGTTAATCTACCCCCGTAGCTTAGCCATTTATGGGCCCAATGATTCATTACTGTCTTTGATGCCTGCCAACAGATTCTTCCAGATGTCAATTTTTAACTTTTTGAAATGAAGGGGAACGCCCAGGTAAACAATTGGAAGAGAAGTCCTTGTGAAGCCCAGGATCTCAATAACACGCTCCTGTAGCCGTTGGTCAAGATTGAAAAAGACCACTTTGGACTTCCTGTCATTTAGAACCTGATTTGAAGCCCTTAGGTAGAAATTCAAAGTATCTCTGATTCCTCTAGCTTCCCGAAGAGTGGCCGCACCAACCAGGCCAGTATCGTCCACAAATTGCAAGTGAGTCAGAGTTTCCTCCCCAACCTTGATACCAGATAGCAGACCTTGTTGCCTTCTCCTCAGAAACAGTCTGCCCAAACCTTCAACCAAGAGAAGGAAGAGATAGGGAGAACAAGGGTCTCCCTGGCGGAGACCACGAGTGGCACCGAAAGGATGCGAGGGAAGGCCCTTGATGAGAACAGAAAAAGAGGGAGAAGAAACACAACTCATAACCCAATCAATCCATTCCTGAGAAAAGCCAAAGGCAGCCATCATTTTCGACAAGAAGCACCACTCCACCCGGTCATAAGCCTTGGACATATCCAGTTTAATGAACATTCCTTTGTTGCCCGAAGTTTGCATTGAATGGATGGCCTCCTGGGCCAAAACCACCCCATCCAAGATTTGTCTTCCCTCAACAAAGCCCCCTTGTTCAGGAGAAATGATGTTGTGAAGAAGGGGTTTAAGCCTCTCAACCATTATCTTAGTGATGATTTTGTAAATCACATTGCATAAAGCAATAGGCCTGAAATCAGAGATATGAGTCCCCGCTTCCCCTTTTGGAATTAAAGCTATGAAGGTGTGATTGATCGCCCTGAGCATTCTTCGATTGGATCTGGATTCCTCAGTAACAGCCAAAACATCCTCCCCCAAGGTGTCCCAGAAAGCCTGAAAAAATTCAATAGGAAAGCCATCTGGACCAGGAGATTTTCCAGTACTCATACCAAAGACCACATTTCTCAGTTCATCCCTTTCAATGGGTCTAAGCAGGGCCTGATTGTCTTCTTCAGAGATAATAGAAGGAATAACATTAAGAACTTCGTTCTGAGCCTCAACATCTTGCTGCATACTTTCCTTAAAAAGTTTAGAAAAGTAATCGATAGCATGGGAATGCATGCCAGGAAGAGTATCGAAGACATTTCCATGTTCATCTTTGAGAACTTCCATATTGTTCATCTGTCTCCTAGCACAAGCTGACCGATGAAAAAATTTGGTATTTCTGTCCCCCTCTAATAACCAAGTATTCCTAGCCCTCTGTTTCCAGTATATCTCCTCTTGGTTGTCAATGTCCTCAACCGCTTTACGCAGTTCATCATCTTCAAATTTGAGTTGCTCAGTAATTGATCCTTCCCTAAAAAGTTTCTGAACCTCCTCCCATCTAGCCACCAAGGGGGCCCTTTGGGACTGGAAATCCGACTTGTTTCCTTTCCTCCACTGTTTCAATTGAATTTTGACAAATTGAAGCTGTTTATGAAATTTGAACATTGTTGTCCCAAAAGGTGGACGGCCTTATGTCCACCATTGAGTAATTTTCTGTCGAAGGTCCTCCTTTTGTAACCAAAAATTCTCAAATTTAAAAGGCCTATGGTGCTGCCCTCTCGAAGTCCCTCCCTCTAGCAAAATGGGAAAATGATCCGAAATAGGGCCCTCCAAAATCTGGAACTTAAAAGTCCATTTAACAAAAGCCTCCTCCGAGACCAAAAAGCGATCTAACTTGACCTTCCTGCTATGTGGCTCCTTTCTCTTGTTTGTCCAAGTGAAAAAAACACTAGGGCCTTGAACGTCCACTAAATGAAAGGCCTGAACTTGGGCAATCAGAAGCCGGTCCCCTGGATCCAAAACAGGGGTGCCACCTTCCTGGTCACGAACAGATAATTTTGCATTAAAATCCCCTGCAATAATCCAGTCATAACACTCCCTGTATGCCCTCATGTTGTGAACAGCGTCCCATTGGAGCCTCTGGCCATCTAGGTCTTGGGCCCCATAAAAGTTGGTGATTAGGACCTGCTCAGAATTGAAGTTATTTCTGAAGAGAGAAGTAAGAACACCCCTGCAAGCTATATGTTCTAAAGCAGTCCAGACCAGAGGGTTCCAAAGGGTAACAATTCCACCTGAAGCTCCTTGGGCAGCCACATCCATATGCCCAGCTCCCGCTGATTTTAGTAGCAGTTTTACTCATAATATCTAAAGACATTTTGGTCTCCTGAAGAAGCAAAAAGTCTGTTTTACGGTTTTCTAAGAGTCTTTGAACAGCAGATTGATGGGTTCTACTGTTTAAACCCCTAACATTCCAAGATTGAATAATCATTGAAAACCTTGAGAGCAGTAAGAATCAATGGTCCTCACCAATCCTCCATTGATTAGCTTATCTCCTTGTGCTGTTAGTAGTTCCTTATTGGATTTTCTTCCCGCTCCTTGAGAGTTATTGTTTCTAGATCTCTTCTCCACCTGGGTAATCCCTAAAGCAGGCCTTTCTCTATTTTTATCTGCATTTCCCATGGTGACATCTTTGATAGCCGGCTGTCTTTGGGGAGTGTATAACCAATGCCCCTGGATTCTCTGACTGCAGATTCTCAGCTGGCACAGTCACCTGTTCTACTACAGGAGTGAAGGAAGGAGAAACAAGAGGTGGAGTGTTGTCATTCACACCATTCCCATCCACTCCCTCCATAGATTGGTCCTCCTGATCCACTAATGACTTAAAAATTTCATACCGATTGTTTGGCTTGAGCTGCACCTGCTCCTTGCCATTTTTCTTTTTGTTTCTCTTTCGTTTCACCTGTTCAAAGCCATCCTGCTGAGCATCAGGACCTGGAGAATTGCTAGAAGGTTCATTGACAGGACTGGACTTACCCTCTCTAGGGCGGTTTGACATTCCGCTCGGAGCCTCCGTTTTTGTGCTCAATATGTTTGGGCAGAACCTTGCCAAATGTCCATGCTTATGGCATACTCGGCACCTGAAAGGTAGGGCCTCATAGTCTAGCTGTTGGATCCAGGGTACTCCTGCTAGCTCAAGTTCCGCCTCGGTGGTAGAGGTCGACTAATGTCCATCTCTACACATATTCTAGCAAAGACAACAGTATTTCCCTCTATGGTATCTTTGGAGACTCCCAAAAATCTGCCTAGGGAATTACCTATTAGTTCCAACACCTGCTCACCCCAAAACTCCATCGGGAGAGCGTACAGCCGAATCCAGACCGGGACAGCCGTGGGTTCGATGCGGGGGTCGAAACCCACTCTCCAGGGTTGGACAAATAACCCTGTTGGTCCGTGGTTTCTCTTTTCTGATTCAAATGCTCTGTTTCTATCTGCTAAAGAAGAGAAACTAATGATGAAATACCCATTGCTTATAGGCCATAAAGAGTACTCACCGTGTGGCTCCCAGTTCTGGCGAACCCAGGTATGCAGAAAATTCAGTGTGGGCCGGATGCCCATGAATTTGCAGATCAAGTCGTGATTAGCTCGGTAGACGATTGTATCTTCGACCAGCATTGGTTCTATAACAATCTTAGGCACTGGAAGTGGATTGCGGGAGGCATCCATTAACGCGGTGAGCATTTGGGCCATTGCCAACATTCTTGAGTATCGTTTGAAAAGCATTCCGCTGAGCTCCATCAGTGGAAGGCGAGGGGTTATCTTTCAACTTCTCAGCATATGAAGTCTTTCTCCCAGCAGGAGAAACTGGAGGAGACCCCATCGGGCCCTCCCGGGACCACGAATGAACCTTCAGATGAATTCAAAATCAACCCCCCAAAGCCCCAGGCAAGATCTTCGGGCCAGAATCCCTCGAGCAACACCAGACGCCGTCACAAAAATTTTCCCGCCAAATCGCCAGAGCCCTAAGAGGTCATTTTCATCTCCTTCCTCTCTGATTATTCCAATAACTTAAAGCTCTATTTTAAATAGAAAAAAAAGAGATAATTTTATGTATAGTATGTACATTATAATAAGTTTGTAAATATTTCCCTAAGTTGTTTCCAATTTATGAAATATTTTTGTCGTCATCCTACAACCGACCAGAGTTTACCAGCAAGAAGAAGATAAAATCATAAAGTTCCATATTGTCAGGTAAACAACTTATATTTGAAATCACCACATAGTTTTCTAATGATTGGAGGGAAAGAACAACTTTCAAGAATAGAAGAAACCTTGATAAGAATTATTTTTATTAAATTATATTGATGGTTAGCTGCTGAAAGAAATTCAAAATTTACCACGTGGTTTTTGATGATTGGAAGAAAGGAACCACCTTTGCAAATAGGAGAAACTTTGGTAAGCGTAATATTTATTTATATACAGTGGATAATCTTTGGCTAGATTTTCAAAATATTTGAAAAGGTGGCAGAAACAAGGCGTAGAGGTATTTGAGAAAATCTAGCCCACCAATCACAATTTTTGCAAATCATGCATATCTGTTCTAATTGAAATAAAAAAACTAATTTTACTCTTGACTAAAATCTGTTGCCCCAATTTCTATTCTTGTTTTTCCTAATTCAATTTCGGTTTAGACAAGCTCAGTGTGATAGTCTCTCATGGTTCCAAAGAAGAATAATAAAAAAATAACAATGGTTTGTTCGTCTTCTACACCTTTAGCAGTGATACACGGATAAGACATGGGTGAAAAAATTATTGACAGGTATGCTAGAATCAGTGACACAGTGGTAACATGGAAAGACCCAAAAAAATTTGAAGAGATATTGAAGACAGAATGGCTATTGGTATTACTGCGTCTTCTCCTACCACTTTTTATTTCCATTCATTACTATACTGGTATGTTTATTTTCATGTGCATCCTTGCCCCGAATTGGTCAAAACAATTATAATTTTTTATGATGAAAGAAAGAAAGTTGTTAGGGATTATAGAGGGAGATTGATTTTTACTTTAAGTACAGATGCTTTTATTTTTGCTTTTGCTGCTAGATATGTACCTGCCCTTGAGCCTAAGGCTTTTAACCCAAATTACCAAGAAAATATTTGGTGCCTTCTAAAAAGATGAAGAATTTCCTCAATAGACAATTAAAAAACCCATCTACCATAGGAAATATGCCTGAAACTCTCATCCACCTAGCATAGATCAAAAACCCATAATTTTTTTCTATATTGGATACGGTGGCCGAACTGAAGACTGACGAGAAATTTCATGGGTGGCAGATTGCATTAGTCAATTACCTATCAAACCCAAAAAATTATGACTCTTCAGTCATGGATAAAAATGTTAGGCATTTATTTTTTGACTGGTCCAGGTATCTTTCTAGATAAATTCATGAAGGACTATATGCAATGAATAAGGGATCTCAGTTTTATTTCTATTTTTTCTTCGTACTTGGTGTGGTTGTTATTTTATTTTATGCCTAAGGAGTTAGCTTTTATTATGTAAATGATAAAAATGAAAAATGGAGAACCTTATCAGTATATGAGTGGACCAATGTATTGCACAGAACATAATCATATTATGATTTTAATAGGGAATTTTTGGGTCCAACTCTAAGAATAATGTATGGAGAAATCATAATATTAACCACAAAAGCCAAAAAAAAAATACAAAATAAGCATGTTGAAGAGGGTTACTGGTTTATTCTCACCCAAGGGGTTGTCATTAGGTTATATGGGTTTACTAGAAAACCTTTCTTACTTCCCCATTATGTTACTGACAAATTTTTTTCTTTGGAATATGTAAGACAAACTGAACAAATTAATGTCAAATATGGTACAAGTATAGGTAAAATTGGTACCTGTACTATACCTTTTCAATTTGAGGGTATTATTATTTCTAATAAGGTTCAACATGAAAATATTACTCAAGCTCTAAGAGAATTAGGGTTATTAAAAATACCTCAGAGATGGAAATATGACCCTATAAGCAGATTTGCAGAAAGACAGGTAATTTTAAACAGAATCCCAATGAAGATTTATCATGCATCCATCAGACTAGATATTGAATCCTACAGAAATAATAACGAAGATAATGCACTAGAATGGCATGTGGAAAGAATGCAACCGTTGCCTCCTTGTAATAATTTGTATGAACATGTAATGTATTATGACCCTAAAAACAATTTATAACATGTGTTATATGAAAACACCATTTCTATAATGTATAAGAAAGGTGCATATTTGATGGTGGAAAAGATTCATGAATGGTGGACTATGAGAGTGCAAATAAATATGATTGATTCAAGGTACCCTGTAAAAAATGATCTTGAATTTTTAGTACGTTGTGATCATTATCAAGATTCCTGGTTAGGGGTTTTTCCTATGAAGATACCCCCTAACATTGGTGGCAGCAAGGAAGAAAGGCCCAAAGTTGTGAAAAAATGGAGTGTTGACAAGGGTAAAGGGAAGAAATTTGTAGTTGAGCAACTGTTAGATCAAGCACAAACCAAGATTAGAACTTCAAATAAAAGGGCCACTGATGATGTCTTCACAAAAGAGCAAGGAAAAGCATATGTAAAAGTTTCTCAGATGATGTTGAAGATGGGATATGAAGGCAAAGGCCTAGGAAAAGAAGGACAAGGGATCACTAAACCCTTACAGGTTGAAAGGAGAGGAAAACGCATGTCACCAGGTGTTGATTCATCAAAAGGTAAAACTACAACTTCTAAAACTATGAAGTTCATTTCCCCTTCAAACTCAGCAACAAAATATGATGAAGAACCTCTTTGTATTAAGAGGAAGAGGCTAAATTCTATAGCAAAAAATCAAGAAAAAGAGAAACAAATATTAAAAATTTTCCAAATAATGAGCAAATTACTCAAGATAATGATGTTGATAATATTGGAACTGCTCCAAGTGGTGAGCAAATTGTTCATAATGATGAAGGTAATGTTCTAAATCCAGATATTACTAAACAATAAAATGCTTGATTTGGAAATATTTATGATTTGAACGACCTTGCTCAAAGAGGTCAAAATGTATCTATTTTCAAAGAAATTATTGTGAAAAAGGATAATTTTGAACATAAAAGAGAGCAGTGTGGAGGAATTCCCCAAAATGTTGAAATTATAAATCTTGAAGAAAATATAAGCAATGAAAATAGAGTTGATGACAGAGAAAATGTAGAATTTCCTACACATAATGAGATTCAAGATTGTATCATGGATGAAAGCAATAGAGATCACGAGGGAGAAGATGGAGATTAGCAAGCGCTTTAGATAGAAATAGGTATGGTTTCCCTATTCTCTCACTCTTTTATCTATACTCATTCCCAAAACAATTTTCCTTCCATTTCTAGTTCAAAGAAAGATATAATGTTCCCTTTGAATTCATGGTTTTCTTCCTCAGAACCAACATCATACTCCCAGATCCAATCTGAATTTAATGTTTCATTGGTTCCAAATCCATTTCTCCCTAGCATTTTTATCCCAGCTATTAAATCAATATCTAATTCAGATGTTGAGATTCATATGACTCTTTCAAAATTAAAAAATTTGAGAAAGGTAAAAAAAAATGGCCTAGACTAGTGGACATCTCATTTTGCTGGAGATTCTAAAACTCCAACTTGTATTTGAAAGATAATTGCTCTTGATCCCACCACCAATCAGAGGAAAAAGGTAAAATTGATACCTGTATCAAAGAAATCTAAAGGAGAGATGACCATTGAGGATTATCAAGAAGAAGATACAGCTGAAGACATTACCCAGCTACACATGTTATATGGGTGGGTAAGGGATTAGGCCCATTTTGGAACCATTTACTTGCATGGAAAATATTTCAAGGAAAATTTTGTCAAAGAACAAGGGGCCAGGAAAGAATTAGATTCAGTCCTGCAGGAACAAAAATTGATAGAAAAGGCCCTGAATATGGAAGCAAATAAATGTGAAGATAAGTTTGGTGAATCTACTAATGAAGTAGCCAAATATAAAGAATAATTAGAGGAGGCAGTTACACATATTTAGTCTTTCAATCTACAAGTTCAAAAACTTCAGTGGCAAATAACAAAAAAACAAAACACCCCATCTGGTCTCTCAAAAGAAAAATTCAAAGCAGTAAGGAAAGAAATGCTCGAAGATATATTGACAGTAAGCCTTAGAGCAAGGCCTATGTTTTTGTACCTGGCCAGGGTGAAGAAAGTAATTGAAGTAGTCAGTGAGGAACTAAAATATTTGGTAAGCTTTCTTCAAGAAATATCAGATGCGAAAACAATTATTCAAGTTTTAATAGAGAATGCCAGAGAGTGTCGCTGCTAAAATTTGGAGTGAGGCGTGGTCTCAAGCCAATATTGTAGCTAAAAGCTTATTTAGGAGGTTTAAACTTGTGAATAAAGGTGAAAAAATCCTTCAAGAGTTAGAATCTGAGGCCAAGGGATTAGTGAAACATTTAAATCTGGTGAACAAAGGTGGACTTTCATATTTTTGGGATGATAATTCAAAAATTTTAAGTGAATATGCACTAACACTGTCCCTAAAAACTTTTATGGAAGATGAATCAGAGATAGATAATTTGGAAGAACCTATAGAGGAAACGTAATTATTCACTATGGTGCAAAACCTCACACAAATTAAGTCTTGTTTACAGAAGTTGATTTTAAGAAATAAGATAGTGTCCCATGATAAAGTGGAAGAATTACAGTATATATAACAATTGTTCATGGATTCTTCAGACCTCGAAGATGAATATTGGAAGTAATTTTTCCTTAATTACAATGAAGTAGTTACTAAAATAGAAAATTTGAAGAAATCCAAGCATGCTAACCAAAAGCAGATGAAAGAAGGAAGTACCAGTAGCCAACCATAGTACAAGTTTGAATTTATTTGAGTTGTTAATGTATTTTTAGTAAAACATCCATAAGATGTAAGATGTATCTTAGAAAGGTAATTCTTTACTTGTTTAAATGTATTTTTTCTTGAATATTTTCCTCCATAATATCCTCTTCCGTATTTTTTTGACATTGTTTCCCAATGGATGAAGGTCTTGGATTATAATATTTTTTCTAGAAAACTTCCCTAGAAGGGACCAAGAATGTTATTCTAAAAATACTACCTTGACATATAGAAGAGTTTTGCCACATGAGACCAGTGTTTCATTTTTTAGACATAAAGCACAAAAATTACTAAGACATAAGGAAGGTCATGATTTTACGACGTAACTAGTTTTCACAAGGTTAGAGAATAAAAGGAATTTCCAACACCATAATGTCATGATTTTGTGACATGACGGGTTTTCTCCAGTAAGCAGCTCACAAATACTACAATGCAAGGATACGTGATTGCATGACATGATGAGTTTTCTCCAACAGGTAGCTAAAAAGTACCAGAATGCAAGGAGACGTCATGATTTCATGACATGATAGGTTTTCACCAGCAGGTAGCTAAAAGGGCCAAAATAGGGATACGTCGCTATTTCACAACATGATGAGTTTTCCTTGACGAGTAATCCCAAAGAACCAAAGCGTGAAGAAATATCACAATTTCACGACATGATGGGTTTTCACCAATGAAGATATAATTAGTAATAAATAAGCATACCTCCAAAATCTCATGTTAGCAACTAATGATAGATGGTGGAAGAAGCATCAAATCCTATATTTCTACTATCAAAATTTTTTTATTATTATAAGTGATGCAAAACTTATTGAAGCATGATTGTAGTTTGATTGCTTGTAATTGATTTTATGTCAGAATGTACTAATTCTAAAGGTAATCACCATAGGGTATATTTGATAGTAAAAAAACCCTTAAAAGAGGTCATATCTTAGGCATTTACAAGACTATATGTATGTACTCTGAATACAAGCAATACAATTACGCTTCTATTGGCTTCCAGTTCACAGTGTGCAAGTGTATGTATTAACATTCTTTGCTTCTATTCACATTGTTGAGTTGTATATTGTATCTATTCTAAAATCTGGACTTATACATAATATAAATCATATTTTTGGAGTTGGAATTTGATACATATGTGTGTTAGGTAGATATCTAAATCACACTTGAAAATCTATGATTTCTACGTGAAGATATAATAAATGCTTAAACAGTAAGAGTATATGCATTTGTCTTAGTTGTTGTTGTCTAATATGTACCATAAGAAAGCTCTAGCTACGACTATATTTCCTTCTCCTTTAGTAGTTCTCTTTTTCATTTTCTAATAAAAAGTGATTAAGGAACTAGCCTCCTCTGTAGATTAGATGGAGGATTCCAATATCAAGTTTGTCTACTCAATGTTGACAAAATCAAGGTGCAAATAACAACCATAGGCAAATTTTGTTTCAACAGGTAGATTAATGTGTACCTCACTAGGTTTTTTGACTTGATAGGCAAGTGTTGTGTTTACTTTGTGTGTAGGCAAGGGGTTCTATAAGACTCTCATCTAAAGTTATTACCTCTTGATAATATCCTGAACTAACTCCTTAAAGGGGTAACATGTCTGGATGTCATGAACCCTTTGTCAATGGTGTAGACACCAAAATTCGGTACCCATAAAACCACATTTGCCATCCCACCATAAAATTTTGCATAATAAAGTTATATACCTAAGTTCCAACTTAGGGATATAAAACCCTGTACATTATCCTATTTTTCTAGATTTATTAAATTTGGATAATTACCCTAGGATACCCTACCTACCCACTAGACATGTGTCTTAGACACTTCACCCAACACCCATGCCACATCTCATCCACCTTTGTCCCCCTTGTCCCTTCACATGGGGCAGGATACCACATACCACTCCACATATAGCCACATCACCTCAGTTAAGTGAGCCACATTGAGTGACTCACTGTAACTGTTTCCTCCATTTGGTAGTCCAAAATTACCACTTCGTAATCTAGTCTTACCACCTCCCAATTCCCTCCAAAATCCTAAGGGATCTATAAAGGTAACCTTACCCCACCAAACAAAGGGAGCTAAATTCATACACCATAATGCTGCTAAGATTAATTGAGACTTTTGAGTGGATCATGTGTCACCTATTTTTAGATCTGAAAAACCATTTTTTGAGGTAACATATATTTCAGCCAAAATTGCTAGTGTGCAATTCCATAGTCAGAACCACGAGTCTACAATTTTGCAACTGCACATCTGCATTTTCTAGTCTGGCACCGCACACCCACATTTTTACATAGCCGAGAGCATGACACATCACGATCAGTAAGTTTATTTTAGCAAGGTTTTTTTTATATGCTTATGTCATTTGATTTACAGGATTATTTACTTAGATTTTATATGTAGCCTTGGATTTTATACTTGAGTCTACAGGTTCTACTGACCCCTTTGCTACTTTGAATGTGTGCAGGTGATAGGTACTTTGGAGAAGCTGCTAAAATTGGAGTGGTCCCGTATTGGATACCATAGCCCACTCACATATTTTGAAGATGTAACGGAATACTAGAGGAACACTCTATGCTATTGAAAACTTGAAAGATCTCATCCAAAATTATTTGTAACATACAGAGAAAAAGAGCATTGTAGCATTACCTCCAAACACATTTGGGGTAATTCAAAGATTCATTTGTAACACTGTATCAAATTATTAATACAAAAGTAATTTTTGGAAATACATTCTCTTTGTGTGTACTTATTTATTTTGTGTTTAAATTTTTGGTCACAAAAAAATGGCAATCACGGTGGGACCCCCCAAGGGTTCCACTTTGTTTTACCTTGCTTTTTTATTTATTGATCTATGTTTTTTGCATCTACAGGTTTTAAGAGCTCGAAGCACACACAAATTTGATCTTGGGTCAATAGATCTAGGAGTTACAAAATTTGATCATGTCACTGTAAAACCATGGAATAGCACAACAATAACCAATCACCAACAAATTTATCATCATCATCAATCATATCATCTAGTGAACCTTGTATTTAGTGGATTACCTTATACACCTAGCGGTTGAAGCGACTAGCAATCCATGCAATTTTATCATATGGGTATCTCACCATAAGGATACATTTCATATTATACTAACTAATTCCCTCAATCATAGAGCTTGGTTGAATTAAATCAAATTTGCACAAGGTTATCCTTCAACCCCTTCTATTGGATCAAAAGCAAAAAACAATCAAATCAGTTTTTTATAATTAGAAATCACTTGAGTATCAAGGTCGTAATGTGTTGGTGCTAATGCACAAGATTTGCTAACATTAGTGGTACTCACAAGCTTACAAATGTGGTTAATTATTTTACCACAACATTTTGCACATCATCGAAAATAAAAGTAAATTTACAAGAACAAAAACAATCCTAAAAATTGAGGTATCAAGTTGGTATTAACATTCAAACATTAAATCATCCACATCCTTTCATCATATACCTTTGGTCAATTGGCTCATGGGTTTCATTATTTATCCATTCACCAATTGAGGGGATAAGAAAAAATTAAAATTTTCAAGTCATTCATTTCTTGCATCGAGAAGGTTTGAGGTCATTTCTCCATCCAAATAAAATCAGGTGTCATTGGTTTTTGCACTGCATCATGTTGCACACAATGCAATACAAAAAGGGGTGGCTGTAGATACCAAAATTCAGCATCCACAAAACCACATCTGACATCCCACAAAAAAAATCTTCATAATAAAATTATATACCTAAGTTCCAACTTAGGGATATAAAACCCTGCACATTATCCTATTTTCCCATATTTATTAAATATATAAAATTACCCTAGGATACCCTACCTACCCACTGGACATGTGTCTTAGACACTTCACCCAGAACCCATGCCACATCTCATCCACCTTTGTCTCCCTTGTCCCTTCACATGGGGAAGGATCCCACATACCACTCCACATGCAGCCACATCACCTCAATTAAGTAAGCCATACTGAGTTACTCAGTGTAATTGTTCCCTCCATTTGGCAGTCTTAATCCAAGCTTGCCACCTCCCACTTCCCTTTAAAACCCTAAGGGGTCTATAAAGGTACTCTTACCCCACCAAACAAAGGGATTTGAAGTCATACACCACCAGGATACTGAAATTATTCGAAACTTTTGAGCGGATCACAAGTGACACCCATTTCCAGATCTTGAAGATTTATTTTCTGAGGCAACCCATGTTTCAGACCAAATAGCTAATCTATAGTTTCACATTCAGAACCACGAGTCTACGATTTTGCAATTGCACATCCATGGCTTATAGTTTGCCATCATGCACCCACATTTTTACATAGTCGAGAGCACGACACATAATGATCAATAAGTTTGTTTTAGCAAGGCTTTTATTTTATATGCTTCTATCATTTGTTTCACAGGATTATTTGCTTAGGTTTTATGTGTAGCCTTGGATTTTATGCTTAAATATACAGGTGCTACTGACCCCTTTGCTAGTTTGAATGTGTGCAGGTGGTAGGTACTTTGGATAAGCTGCTAAAACTGGAGTAGCCATGTGTTAGATACCTAAGAGCACTCACCCCTTTGAAGTTGTAATGAAATATTAAAAGAACACTCTACATTGTTGAAGACTTGGAAGACCCCGTCTAGAATGATTTGTAACATACATAGGAAAATAGCATTGTAACATTACCTCCAAACACATTTGGGGCAATTCAAAGATTCATTTGAAATATTGTATAAAATTATTAATACAAAAGAATTTTTTGGCAATACATTATCTCTGTGTGTACTTCTTTATTTTGTGTTCAAATATTTGGTTACATAAAATGGTGATCAGGGTGGGACCCCCCAAGGGTTCCACTTTTTTTTGTCTTGCTTATTTTTATTTATTGGCCTATGTTTTATGCATATATATGTTTTTAGAGCTCGAAGCGCACACAAATTTGATCTACGATTTGTAGATCTGGGAGTTATAAAATTTGACCCTTTCATTGTGAAACCGTGGACTAGCACAAAATGTAATAAAAATACAATTACCAATCACCAAAAAATTCATCATCATCATCAATCACATCATCTAGTGAACCTTGTATTTAGTGGATTACCCTATACACCTAGTGGTTGCAACGACTGGAAATCCATGCAATTCGATCGGATGGGTAGCTCACCATAAGGACACATTTCACATTATACCAACTAATTCCCTCAATCATAGAGCTTGGTTGCGTTAAATCAAATTTGCACAAGGTTATCCTTCAACCCCTTTCGTTGGGTCAAAAGTGAAAAATAATCAAATCAATTTTGGTATAATAAAAAATCACTCGAGTATCAAGGTCTTAATGCGCTAGCTCCGATGCATAGGAGTGACTAATAGTAGTGGGAATCATGAGATTAAAAATATGGTTAATTATTTTACCACAATATTTTGCACATCATCAAAACTAAAAGAAAATTTACAAAAACAAATACAATCCTAAAACTTGAGGTATCAATTTGGTATTAACATCCAAACATTCAATCATCTACATCCTTTCATCATCTACCTTTGGTCAATTGGATCATGGGTTTCATTCTTTATCCATTCACAAATTGAGGGGTTAAACAAAAATTAAAATTTTCAAGTCATTCATTTCTTGCATCGAGAAGGTTTGAGGTCATTTCTCTATTCAAATAAAATTAGGTGTCATTGGTTTCTACACTACATCGTGTTGCACTCAATGCAGTACAAAAAGGGGTAAATGTAGACACAAAAATTTAGCACCCATAAAACCACATATGCCATCCTACCACAAAATTCTACATAATAAAGTTATATACCTAAGTTCCAACTTAGGGATATAAAACCCTGCACATTATCCTATTTTCCTAGATTTATTAAATATGGAAAATTACCCTAGGATACCCTACCTACCCATTGGACATGTGTCTTAGATACTTTACCCAGTGCCCATACCACATCTCATCCACCTTTTTCCCTCATTTCCCTTAACATGGGGAAGGATCCTACATACCACTCCACATGCAGCCACATCACCTCAGTTAAGTGAGCCACACTGAGTGACTCACTGTAACTATTCCCTCTATTTAACATTCTAGAATTACCACTTGGTAATCCAAGATTGCCACCTCCCACTTCCCTCCAAAACCTTAAGGGGACTATAAAGGCACCCTTACCCCACAAAAAAAATGGAGCTGAAGTCATACACCACCAAGATGCTAAAATTAATCGAGACTTTTAAGCGGATCATGAGTGACACCCATTTCCAGATCTCAAAGACCCATTATTTGAGGTAACCTGTGTTTCAACCCAAGTTGCTAGTCTACGATTTCACTGTCAGAGCCACGAGTCTATGGTTTTGTAACCACGCATCCATGATTTCTAGTCTTCCATTATGTGCCCACATTTTTACAGAGCCGAGAGCATGACACATCATGATCAGTAAGTTTGTTTTAGCAAGGATTTTGTTTTATATGCTTCTATCATTTGTTTCATAGGATTATTTACTTAGGGTTTATGTGTAGCCTTGAATTTTATGCTTGAATATATAGGTTCTACTAACCCCTTTGCTGGTTTGAATGTGTGCAGGTGATAGGTACTTTGGAGAAGCTACTAAAGTTGGAGTGGCCCCGCATTGGATACCAAAGCCCACTCATCCCTTTGAAGTTGTAGCAAAATATTGAAAGAACACTCTACGCTATTGAAGACCTGTTGTTGCTGATCCACAACACACCCCAAATTGGGGACACACCTTTTCGTTTTGATATCCAGCTGTTGGCATTTCATTTTTAGTGTCTAATCCTTTGTTTTGTCGTAGGTTTTGCAATTGTTGTCGGTTCTTGTTGACAGTATTTTCTTGTCGACGATATTTTATTGTCGTCATTTTCTTGTCGACAATATTTAATTGTCGACAACTTTTTCTTGTCGATGATATTTTATTGTCGATAAAAAAATATATATTATTATTATTATTATTATTATATTTTATATAATAATAATAATAATTAAAATATATATATATAAAAAAGCAAATAAGAAAATAATAATAAAAAAAATAAAGTGAAGGTTTTAGTCCTTTTAAAAAAAAGGTCATGAAGCTTTCTTTTAAAAGCTTGGATTTCATTTTTAGTTGATTAAATATGCCATAGCTCTTGTTTATATTATGGCTCACGATGTTTTCACTTTTCTCAGGTAAAAGCCATAGAAGACAACGGGCCCTATCAAGGCTTGGACGCACAAGTGGACGTCGGTTGGGTATGGTGTACCAATCACGGAGCATTGTGCTACAAGGTATAACGGCGGACGAGTTGGTGGTTCGACCAAACGAGAGAGGGTACTCATGCGCACCATTAAAATATCCTAGTCACAGCTCTGGGACAATAGGCTCCACCATGGGTGAATCAAGCAAAATACGTGCAACGACAATTATGAAAACATGGCATGATGGCAGTCAACATGGGTTTTGGACAACGAATCGTTGCAATACCAAGACCACTTATGTCAAACACAACAGATTATACGTTCATTTTGACAGTGAAGGAGTTTGGTTCGTCGAATGAAGGCTTGTTTTCATAGCATATTTCGAAGCAAAGGGATTTGAAGGAGGATATTACGGTAGATTCGAGTGCCATAGAGGATTTCCCAGCGGTTTCAACACAGGAAAGTGGCTTGATAGGGGTTTCGTAGAGATGACAGGGCAGTGAGACCATGATCACGTAAAGAGAACACACGGGAGCGCAGGGCCGAGTATAGCTAATTTGGGCCATTTGGAGTGTAATGCTCAATGAGAGCAAATGTGCCATAAAAGGAAAAGAGGCGTTACAAAAAAATAAAAAGGGAATCCTTTCTAGATTTAATATCAAATTTAATATGTGGTGGCCGTGTATCACCCGAAGATAGGGTCTTCATTACCTGGCAGGCGGGAGTTATACTTTTCGCATAAGGGCCCAAATTAGTATAAGATGAAGGGACTTAATTAAAGGAAAGACTTTAATAAAATGAAAGGAAGCCTGACTATAGAGGTTGTTTTGAAAAGAGAAGAAAATCAAGAGTTGGTCAGCAAACGAAAACAAACAGGAAGTTGAAAACAAAAGGGAGGAAAATGGAAACGAAGGGCTACGAAGGTGAAGAGCTTTCCTGCAATTTTAAATACTCCACCGAAATATTGTAAAAGGGGGGGAATTTTTGGGCATGGCCAGATGGCCGCATTTGTAAAACTTGGATTTTAATTTGAATGTTAAAGCTTCTCTTCAGAAATTTCAGGCCTTGTTAGCAAGAAAGAATGAGAAATTTTCTGCATGCTCCATTTTAATTGTTTTATGTTTCTCCTTCCAAATTTCAGATTTGTATGTGAAATTTATGCCATTGTTTTGGGTTATTTCATGTGAATGTCTGCAATCTGGAAATTATTTTAAACCCTAGGAGCCAGCACCTAGTTTACTTTGATTGTGTTTGTTTTGCAGGTCAAATAGGCTAGGTTGCATGTACGAAACTCTCATGTATTTGGTTTTGCAGGATGGGGTGCTATCAAACTGAAGGAGCTTTTGCATTGCTGCATTTTCAGCAATTATTTTGATGCAAACTTTTAATTTTCTGTTTCAAAGATTTTAATTTCAGAACTTTTCCTTATTTTCAGGCATTAAAATAAACATTAAAAAAATTTCAAAATCTAAAAATAATTTCACCATTGTGTAGGTTATAGTTCAGAATTCCAATACGCACTTTGAAATTTCATTTTTGGACTTGTTTAGTATTTTTAAAAATTCATTGAAGTTGTTGTTTTGTTACATATTTTAAAAATCCGAAAATAGAAAATTTCCATTTTAAGGTCAAATTTCATTTTTCCAGTTTTTTTTTGCACTCATGAGCCTATGATGACATTCCCTTCATGGAAATTCCAATTTCATTGAAGGAGTTATGTTTTATGGCATTTTCACAAATTTCCATTTTGGGCCTAAAATTACCCTTTCTTCATAAAAATTCTAATTTTACGAAAGAGGGGTAATTTGAGTATTATATTGAAGGTCTTTTCCTTAAAGCACTTAATTGTTCATCTTGATGAAAATTTGATTTCATTTAAGAGGGATAAGTTAAAGTGACATTTTGAAGCTACATTTGAAGACCCTATTCATCATTGAGGATTTAATGCAAGATAAAATCTATGTTAAAACCATCAATATAAAAGGAATTAAAGCACTACATCGTGGTCATATGAGGACCAAATCACATTTGATTTATTTTGGTTCAATGAACAATCACTAAAGTTTTATGGTAAAATAAACCAACATTGCCTCTTGTTTACAGTTACTTGCAATCACTAAGGTGTTCCAAGCATTTAAAAATGAATATATTTTGCTAATATAGCGGAGACCTTGGAGAAGTTGTTTGTTTGACTTCTTTGCAAGAGGGGATTTGGAATCCAAATCCTAAGGGAGAGTGTACTTTCACAATTGGGTGAAAATACCACTCAACATTTTGGCGCTAGAAGGAGGGCCTGAATTGGTTTATTTTAGTGTGATTTAAATGCTATAGGGATTTAAATTTTGAATATTTCATGCCCTATTGATTATTATCTGTAGCCCTCTTTTAATATCACAACTTTGTACTGTTAAAAGGAGGACATGAATTTCTATGCATTGTTCTAACGCTTTGATTGTTCATATAGGAATAATGGGATTTGATTTGATGTTAAAAAAAAAAATAAAAAAAAAAAAAAATTTGGGTATTAAAGTTATATTCTTTAAGATTCACTAATGGCTATGTTTTCACCATGGATGACAGGTAGCCCATTGAACATACCAGGAGTTCAACATTATTTGCCCATCGGTTTTGAGAGATGTCTTCCTCGATTTTTGTCTAATGGGACAAATACTGCACGAGAACATATTCAAGCATTCAAATTTGTTGTGAATCACTTAACAATTTGGTATGATGATGTTGTTTGTAAAATGTTCCCTTACACCTTGGACAAAGTGGCATATGATTGGTTTACAAGTCTACCTTTAGGGTCTATCACTTCTTGGGCTCAACTAGAGGCAGCATTTCTTAATCGATTCAACAAAGAGCAAGTTGACCCAATCCGCATGTATGAGCAGTTTCTCACCATTAAAAAAGGACCAAGTGAAAATGTGAAGTCATTTTCTGAAAGGTTCTTTGGATTATATACTCAATTAGTGACATGTTATGTTTTGCAAGAAGAAGTGGCTCTCCAAATATATGTCAATGCTCTTGACCCACTCATTTCCACATATTTTGGAGGGATGCCCCTAATCACATCTTTGTCTCAAGCCTATGCTCAAGCAATGGCAATTGAGCAACAATTGAGTTGTCAAAATTATGGTGTGGGTTTTGGATCATGTAATCTTAAATCATTTAATACTTCCTTTACCCACCCAATGATTTATCCACCTCAACCAAATTCAAGTGTGAATCAATTTCAGAATCAACAATCATTCCCAAGCTTCAATCAATTTCAAAATCCTCAACCTACTATGCAAGATCAACCATATTTCTTAAGTATGAATCAACTTCAAAATACTCATCTTGATTCAAAGGATATTTCTAAAATCAATTTTAATGATTTTCATAAGAATATGATTTTAGGCAAGGGAGGAGTACTAGATCCAACTAGTATTGAAACATGTGACAAATTGGAAACCCTTGACTCATCAAAAGATGAATTCTATGAGGATGAATCTGTTTCGGATGACATTGTTGAAAATGATGGCCAAGAAAATCCACACCTTCCAAATTGTGATAAAATTGAATCATGGGTTACAAATTTGGATTATGATAGCCTTATCAATTTGAATACAAGCAATAACCCAATTTTGGAAGTGTTGGTCCAAAATCTGCCACAGGAAAGGATTTTATAATTGCACCCTAGACCTGGCCAACATTGAAAGGCTGGAAGCAAGAAATGGCTCCCAGACCAATCTCCAGAGTGGGCTGGTTCCCTTTACTATTCTAAATTTCTGCTTGAAGATAAGGGTCGCTGGAAAGAAATTAAAAGTTGCAGAAAGAAAAGAAATATGGCCACAGGCCGGAGTTATGGGATCAGAAGAACAACGATGAGAAAACTTAAAGTGCGGCAACAAGAAGCAACCAGAATATAATGACTCAACTCCCACACAATTGTATGCAGAAAATCTCTCCAAGACTACACTCCAAGAATCATATCCTTATAAGCAATATTCAAATCCAATATGCAGAATTTGAATGTAACAGCACTCAAGGAATATAAATTTGATTAGAAATGCAACGAACAGAAAAGACAATCACCCAAACAACTGCTTGAAAAATTCGAAGCCAATAATTTATTCTTGCAAATGCACTTCCAGTTTTTAGCAAAACTTCCAACCTTTGCAAATGAAAATTACATTGGTTTTTATAGAGGTCCGTCCTCTTTGCAGCATTAAATAATTAAAACCAACTTCCTCGTGATCTACAATCATGCGAAGGAAACGAGGAAGATGATCCCCTTAATCGCAGTCTCGAAGAAATACAAATTAAATACCATGAAACGTTCGCGGCCCTTCATTAAATTCATTTTTTCAAACATGTGCATGAAGCCGTTAAAATAATCCACGAACCAATACTTCGAACCAATAAATCTTTTAATTTTGGTAGCCTGGGCACCCTTTGACCTTAACCACATTGGAAATCCGCAAATTATTTAATTCGGGTCATCATTAAATCATCGGAAATCGAAAAAACCCTCTCGGCCGTTCATACTTGCATTTGGCGGAAAACTGCGCAGGTCGCGAAAACGCGACGGGTCACGAAATCGCGACATGATTTTACGTCGTACGCTTCGCTGCCGAAGACCCGCGATTCCGGAACATGTCGCGATATCGCTACATGTCCGGCTCCCTTTCGCTCCTCCTCGCGCTCGTCGCAAAACGGAACACGTAGCGATTTCGCTACATGTTCCTTCTCTCCGCATCAATCGCCATTTTCGGTCGCGATTCGCTGACATGTCAGCGACGCGCTGCAAGTTTTCACTTTTTGCCTTCGACGCTGCCCGGGTCGCGATTCGCTGACATGTCAGCGTATCGCTGCATGTTTTCAACTTAGTGCCTTTTCTGCCCGTCGACCCGCGATTTCGGAACATGTCGCGATATCGCGACGGGTCCGCCAACCTGCCTGCGTTGACTGCGTTGACCGCGATTCTGCAACATGTCAGCGCGTCGCTGCAATTTTCAGACTTAGCCATTTCTTGCTCAATTTTTCTCCTTTTTTCGCCCAAGCTGCATCAATCAAAGGTCAGATCCCCAACGATACATTAATGCATTCATCAATGAGAATCAATGTGGCAAAAATGCCAACAGGAAGTAATTGAACCATCTAAGGAAGGTGAAGATAAATTTGATGAGAAATATATTGATGAATTAAAGGATGATGAAGAAATAGTTGAGCATCACAATTTGATTTTGAAAGATGATCATTATGATTCTTGGGAAGAGCATGCTCACTCCAAGCCTTCTGATGAATTTTGTGTGCCTATTGATATGCAGGATGATACAATGGCCCTTTCATTTGAGGATATTACAAGTCCTATACAATCTAAGAATGTTTTGGAAGAAGGGTTGGAATCTCATCAAAGGTTGGAGAAGGATAATGATTTTACTACCATGGACCAAGAAGGAGAATCAATTGTTTTTGTTTCCCTTGGGGGGCAAGAAATAGAAAATCTTGATCCACCTATTGTTTCTACAATGTCTATGCCATCTCAAAATCATGAAATTACAAAACCTAAGTGGTGTGGGTTTGATACTGTTGATGATCCTAATGAAAATATGAATTTTGAGGCAACTCAAGCCATTGATCATGGAAAGGTGTCACGCGACACATATCTTAAAAAAGTAGGCTCTTGTTTTGAAAAATATGGATGCATATTTTATTGGGTGCCTAACTTTGGTGTTTTTGAATAGGTGTTGGATGATGAAGAAGACAATGAAGAAGAAGAAAAAGCTACTAACACTCATCAAGTTGTGGTAAATTCTAACCATTATGGGTTGAGTATGGATGACAAGGTGAAATCTTTACCTTTGGTAGTAGCTACCAAAACTTCAAGTGACGGATTACATAATGTCCCTTTGGATGCTAATGTCATTAATGATGAAATGTCAAAACTTGGTGATGTTTGTCAAGTCTTGATTGATTTGGATTGCTTTAAAATCTTGAAAAATATTTTGAATTCAAGACTTTTAGAAATAGGCTCTTGTTTGCAATATCTCACATTTGAAAAATAAAGCCTACTTCTAAATTATGAATGGAATGATGAAATTTGCACTTTAAAGAATAGACATGATAAAATTGAAAATCAATCATTGTCTGATCAATTTAAAATTTTGAATCTCACCTATATGAATACTAATGAAACTAAGTTTAATTGGTGGGGTGAGAGAGGGAAGTTGAAATTTGTTGCATTGTTTGGTTTGATCTTATTGTTGTGGGATTCCTACAACATTTGGCATGTGTATTGTGACATATGTCTTTTGAAATGTTCTAATCATGTTTGGGATCCAGGGAAGTAATAGTCCAAGCTTGGCATCATCTTGTACTATATTGTATATAAGTTTTGGTTTTGGTTTGAGTTTGTGTTTTCAAGTTTCATTTTGGGATTGCTATTTGGATTTGGTTTTAAGTTTTGTGTGTTAGTCCTCTGGACATGTTGGTTTGTCTATAAAAAAAAAAAAATTTGAGATGTTAACTTATGCCTAAAATCAGGAGAATATGAAACATTGGAATTGTGTTGTAGAAAGCTCCACAAGTAACACAAACATTTAAATAATATCGTTTGAATCTTGTGATGCATGAAGTAGTCAGTTTTGCACATTATGGTAAATTAGATGATATATTCCAAAAGAAGCAGTGCATTCATATCTTGTGTCATACTCCACAATGCATGTACATGTCATCTTAGTTACATTTTCATTCCATGGGCAATTATTGAGAAAGTGTCGAATCCTCTTAGGATTATTACATAACAGATATTAAAAGGATTCTAAGGTTGGGAACTATTGCCCAAACTATCTTGAACCAAGCACATTCCATGCACATTAAAAGGAATCTTGAGCAAAATGGTCAAAACCATACTTGGATGAAAAGGTGAGGTGAAAAGAATATTTCATTTTTGTCCTATTATGCAACATAATCCTTGAAACAGTGGTTTTTACCACTCCCATAAAAGCTTAAAGCCTAAAACTAGAGTAGTAAGGATAGGTTTAAATCCTCATCGAACTTAGGTTGAGGATCCAACTCCCCAAAGCTATGGTTTGACCTACATGGAGTAGTAAGGATAGGACTTAATTCTCATCTCGCTTAGGTTGAGAATCCGATTCCCCAAAGCTTCCATTTTCTCCATTTTATCATAAAGTTTGGATTGGAAGGATCGTACTACATGTCCTCTGCAAAGGATGGGTAGTCATCCCAAAGGTCCAAGTAATAAAAAATTAATATTTCCCATTTCATAAATCTTGGATTGGAAGGATCGTACTACATGTCCCTAGCAAGGATGGGTAGTCATCCCAAAGGTCCAAGAAATAAAAGAAAAAGAATGAATGAAACCAAGTCATGGATTATGGGGTTAAGTATGCTCATGCATGGCAACATGTCTTGTCTAAAAGCAAGACCATTGATTGCTCATATGGATAGACTAGCCTGACCATTTCATCCATAATAGGTTAAATTATTTTGTTCAAGATGAGGTAATGAACTCCAAATCAGAATAGTAAGGATAGGGTTAAATTCCCATCTCGCTTAGGTTGGGAATCCTATTCCCCAAAGTTCTGATTTCACTCACACTTGCACATGGGTTCAAGATGGTAGTGACACATAACCAACTTTGGGATCTAAGGAATTAATTCAGTATACATATATTTGGTCCTAAGAGGGTTTGACATCTTTAATATGTTTTTCCATGATATAAAAAGGTTTGAGCATTTATAAAGCAGGTTGTTACATCTCTAGCATCTTCATCATGCATCAATCATTCATAGCCTTGCATACAAATCATAAGTAAAAATGACAATGGAATGTTGATCAAGTGCAAACGGTAGGGAATGAAAACACATTTGCACACACCGAGCTGACACCTATGATTCTGATGTTGCATGTTTTTCTGATCTTTCGGTATTTGTTTATCTTTATGTGCTAACGCCTGTATCTAAGCTTGTATATTTCAGGTTGGGTTCTCACCAAAATGCTCAAGAGCATTTGACAGCAGAGTCGCCATTTGTTGTGGCTGATCCACAACACACCCCAAATTGGGGACCCACATTTTCGTTTTGATATCCGGGTGTTGGCATTTCATTTTTAGTGTCTAATCCTTTGTTTTGTCGTAGGTTTTGCAATTGTTGTCGGTTCTTGTTCACAGTATTTTCTTGTCAACGATATTTAATTGTCGACAACTTTTTCTTGTCGACGATATTTTATTGTCGATAAAAATATATATTATTATTATTATTATTATTATATTTTACATAATAATAATAATAATTAAAATATATATATAAAAAAAAGCAAATAAGAAAATAATAATAAAAAAAATAAAGTGAAGGTTTTAGTCCTTTTAAAAAAAAAGGTCATGAAGCTTTCTTTTAAAAGCTTGGATTTCATTTTTAGTTGATTAAATATGCCATAGCTCTTGTTTATATTATGGCTCACGATGTTTTCACTTTTCTCAGGTAAAAGCCATAGAAGACAACGGGCCCTATCAAGGCTTGGACACACAAGTGGACGTCGGTTGGGTATGGCGTACCAATCACGGAGCATTGTGCTACAAGGTATAATGGCAGACGAGTTGGTGGTTCAACCAAATGAGAGAGGGTACTCATGCGCGCCATTAAAATGTCCTAGTCGCAGCTCCGGGACAATGGGCTCCACCACAGGTGAATCAAGCGAAATACGTGCAACGACAATTACGACAACATGGCATGATGGCAGTCGACATGGGTTTTAGACAACGAATCGTTGCGATACCAAGACCACTTATGTCAAACACAGCAGATTATACGTTCGTTTTGACAGTGAAGGAGTTTGGTTCGTCAAATGAAGGCTTGTTTTCATAGCATATTTCGAAGCAAAGGGATTTGAAGGAGGATATTACGGTAGATTCGAGCGCCATAGAGGATTTCCCAGCGGTTTCAACACAGGACAACGGCTTGATAGGGGTTTCGTATAGATGACAAGGCAGTGAGACCATGATCATGTAAAGAGAACACACGGGAGCGCAGGGCCGAGTATAGCTAATTTGGGCCATTTGGAGTGTAATGCTCAATGAGAGCAAATGTGCCATAAAAGGACAAGAGGCGTTACAAAAAAATAAAAAGGGAATCCTTTTTAGATTTAATATCAAATTTAATATTTGGCAGCCCTGTATCACCCGAAGATAGGGTCTTCATTACCTGGCAGGCGGGAGTTATACTTTTCGCATAAGGGCCCAAATTAGTATAAGATGAAGGGACTTAATTAAAGGAAAGAATTTAATAAAATGAAAGGAAGCTTGACTATAGAGGTTGTTTTGAAAAGAGAAGAAAATCAAGAGTTGGTCAGCAAACGAAAACAAACAGGAAGTTGAAAACAAAAGAGAAGAAAATGGAAACGAAGGGCTACAAAGGTGAAGAGCTTTCCTGCAATTTTAAATACTCCACCGAAATATTGTAAAAGGGGGGGACTTTTGGGGTATGGCCAGATGGCCGCATTTGTAAAACTTGGATTTTAATTTAAATGTTAAAGTTTCTCTTCAGAAATTTTAGGCCTTGTTAGTAAGAAAGAATGAGAAATTTTCTGCATGCTCCATTTTAATTGTTTTATGTTTCTCCTTCCAAATTTCAGATTTGTATGTGAAATTTATGCCATTGTTTTGGGTTATTTCATGTGAATGTCTGCAATCTGGAAATTATTTTAAACCCTAGGAGCCAACACCTAGTTTACTTTGATTGTGTTTGTTTTGCAGGTCAAATAGGCTAGGTTGCATGTACGAAACTCTCACGTATTCGGTTTTGCAGGATGGGGTGCTATCAAACTAAAGAAGCTTTTGCATTGCTGCATTTTCAGCAATTATTTTGATGCAAACTTTTAATTTTCTGTTTCAAAGATTTTAATTTCAGAACTTTTCCTTATGTTCAGGCATTAAAATAAACATTAAAAAAATTTCAAAATCTAAAAATAATTTCACCATTGTGTAGGTTATAGTTCAGACTTCCAATATGCACTTTGAAATTTCATTTTCGGACTTGTTTAGTATTTTTAAAAATTCATTGAAGTTGTTGTTTTGTTACAGATTTTAAAAATCCGAAAATAGAAAATTTCCATTTTAAGGTCAAATTTCATTTTTCCATTTTTGTTTTGCACTCATGAGCCTATGATGACATTCCCTTCATGGAAATTCCAATTTCATTGAAGGAGTTATGTTTTATGGCATTTTCACAAATTTCCATTTTGGGCCTAAAATTACCCTCCCTTCATAAAAATTCTAATTTTACGAAAGAGGGGTAATTTGAGTATTACATTGAAGGTCTTTTCCTTAAAGCACTTAATTGTTCATCTTGATAAAAATTTGATTTCATTTAAGAGGGATAAGTTAAAGTGACATTTTGAAGCTACATTTGAAGACCCTATTCATCATTGAGGATTTAATGAAAGATAAAATCTATGTTAAAACCATCAAGATAAAAGGAATTAAAGCACTACATCGTGGTCATATGAGGACCAACTCACATTTGATTTATTTTTGTTCAATGAATCACTAAAGTTTCATGGTAAAATAAACCAACATTGCCCCTTGTTTATAGTTACTTGCAATCACTAAGGTGTTCCAAGCATTTAAAATGAATATATTTTGCTAATATAGCGGAGACCTTGGAGAAGTTGTTTGTTTGACTTCTTTGCAAGAGGGGATTTGGAATCCAAATCCTAAGGGAGAGTGTAATTTCACAATTGGGTGAAAATACCACTCAACAAGACCTAGAAGATCTTGTCCAGAATGATTTGTAACATACAAAGAAAAAGAGCATTGTAATATTACCTCCAACACATTTGGGGTAATTCAAAGACTCATTTGTAGCACTGTATCGAATTATTAACACAAAAGTAAATTTTGGCAATTCATTCTCTTTATGTGTACTTTATATTGTGTTTATATTTTTGGTTACATATTGTAAACACAATATGTGTTTTGCCTATGCATATTTGATCTATACTTATTAGGTTTCAATGGATGAATCTCAGGAAGCATGATTTCTTGTGCCTCATACAATTGACTGAATATTTATGCTAAGGGTTCTAACAAAGAATTAAATATGTGAGGTTGATGGCATTATTGCCTCTACGTATTTTTCTTATGATAATTTACAATGGACTGCGGAGGAGGTGGTTGATCTTGATATCTAGGGGTTGAGGTTTTGTATTATTCAACTATAACTCGATGCTTGTGAATTGATTCAAGATATGTTGTAAGTCATTATTTTGGTGACTCACCTGTAACTCAATATTGACTAGCCTATCCAAAATATGTTGTGAAAATAGTGTAGGAAATGATTGGATGATGGTTGAGGAAGCTAGAAGGTAACTGATATGTGGATAATCTCCTTGATTAAATTCGATTACCCCCAATTCGAGGTGCAGTGGCTTTTATGGATCATTCGGATCATGCAATTTTGTAGTAAGATATATGGAAATCATGTTGATGGATGGATGATTTTGAGTGAATAGGCCATCAATTCTAGAGGCAATAGGTTATCTCACAACTCATGAGGGTGGTTCCAATGGTGGTGGAATATGACCAGCTTGCTCTTCAAGTGGTAAAATTTATCATCATATGGGATGTTGAACTAGGAACCTACACAAATAGAACTCTTCTTCATCATCCAATGGGATTACCTACCCATATTCCTCAACTAAACTAGGGTATTTTATGGGTTCTACACCATAATCTGACTCATCATCCATTATCCATTCGTGAGGAGGATCGTGATCCTCTTCCTCATTATCATATGGTAGGGTATGTGAACCCTCACCCACTTCATGGGTTTGGGTAAAATCATAAGATAACCCTTGATATATCATATTTACGAGAAAATAATCCTTCAATAAGTTGACAAGATTTGGATTAGCATACGAATCGTGTGTAAGCTCATCCCTATAGTTCAAACCTAAGCATTCTAAACTCTCTATGAGTACATCTAAAGGTACCAGCTTGTTGTGTCCTAAACCAAATTTATCATATGGTAATTGATAATGCATCTAGAAAGGAACATGAGTACCTTGTTCATATAATACCAAACCATAAACATACCAATGACAGTGATTGAGATATTGCAAGGCATAGTCAATATTAGACATGTAATTTATGTCCCCAAAGAAAGGTACCTCATCTTCTTCTTGCTGAGGAGTTGGCAATGTTCCATATTCAATGACCCCATATATATAATTCATTTGGTTGGGTGGTATACCTAGAGACACGATGCTAGCTATGGGGAGACAATGTCATCCCATATATTACATCATCTCAATGGCTGGAACTATTGTGATGTTTCTCACTAGGTATTATCCTAGCCCTATATTAGCAAAATGGATTGTAACCTAGGATGATGAAGGTGGAGGAGACATAAATAAGGCTTGATATGAATCAATGTTTACCTCCTAATATGGTTCCTCATTTTATAGACTAGGAATATCTTCCATAGAAATGGTGGAAATGATAGAAGGAATATTATCGACTAACCTCCTTGAAAAATTCCTTTGTGGAGGATTAGATGATGATGAAGGTTTTTTTTTGAAGGTGTCAATAATGATGATGGTATGTAATAATATGGTAATGGAGTAATGGAAGGTGATGGTGATGTAATTGGACCTCAAATGGATGTATTCAGTTGGAATTCCACGTGAGTCTATGGTAAGGTTGACTCAAGGATTTATTGCACCAAGTTGTAGTACTTAAAGATCTCAAGGTCTTTAGATACGACATGAAATTGCCCTTCATAAGAATACTTTAGACATTGGTGAGCTATAGAGGGTACACACTTCATGTCCCTAATCCAAATTCTATCCAACAATATGTTGTAGGCCATTGTGCCCTCCAAGACGTGACATAAAGTTGGTATAGCTTTACGTCCTACATAAATGGGTTGGACTATAGTGCTAATTATTGAGCATATCATCTTATTAAATACCCATAGGGTGTAGGTGGATGCAATAACATGGTTTGATAGAAGTCTTAGATATTTGACAGCACTACTGGTGATTATGTTACTTGAAAAACAAGTGTTAATTAAAACTCTCTTATACGGTGTTTCATTCACACATGCAATGATGTGTGGATGAGGATCAAGTGCATCACTTGCTATCAGTTTGATTTCATGCTCATTTAATGTGATTACCGGTTAATTACACTACCAAACATGCCCCCAAAAATTGATAAAGTTGTTAGACTATTGGGGTTGTAGCTCAATCAAATTAAGAATAACCATAGGAGCTTCCTTGTGAGGTGGTGATTGTTGAATAAACTTGTATATATAAATTCTAGTTAATGTTGTTCATAATATTTGAGCCATATTACTTTTGATTTTAACCACTGGATGAGGTGGAAGGCTTTGCATTGGAGGTAGTGGTGGTTGTGACATTGAAGGAATATTTCTTGAAGCTATAGGTAGGGCAGCTTGACTTAGATAGTGTGTATTCCTTATCATAATGCTAACCATCCCAATGTACCCTTGTTTAGGGGGTGACGTATTGACCTCATTAATTTTTTTGGTAGGAGTTGCATGTACCTCATGAGTGGGTAATGGGTCTTTGAAAATATCCTTTTTTTGGTTGCTTGTAGCGAGAGGATTATCCACTTGAAGGTCGTTCCTCTCGATCATATCTTGTACCAAGTATTTGAAACCATAGCATGTTGGTAATTCATGCCCAATATACCTATGATATCTATAAAATAGGTCTTCTCGATGTTCCATATGCCTTTTTTTGCATGTACTAGGGTCTATAGGCTATATTTTTGGTAAATTAATTGCTTTGGAAGCCCACGGATGATTTAATAAGGAGTCCATTGACTCAGTGAAGGGTGTAGAATGTTTCTTAGGGTGAAATTGCTCAATTTGCCCCTGATTCACTTGGGTGTTATTTTTGTAACTCGTAGGAGGAGGTTGGATCTGATAATCTACCTTTTGATGTGGCATTGTTTTTTTAGGCCTTGGGATATTTATGACAACTTGGTTGACTATGATCGGCTTTGATTGTGTCGGATTCCCCTTTGGATTTTTAGTCCACTTCTTGCAAGGTTTTGAGATTTCTCCCTCTTGAATTTTAATTTCTTTTATGGTTCTAGCCTACGCTAGAGCATATTCAAGAGTGGAATGTTGCTGGAGTTGTAGCAATAATGATATTAGTTTTTTACAACTCTTTGAAAACATTCGAGTCAACTCGAACACTAGAAATAAGTATGGTAGCTTAGCTAGTAACGTTCACCACCTATTACCATAGTCTTTGATGGACTCATCTTCATTTTACTTTAACCCTATGAGGTCGATCAAGGTCACCTTTATATTGGTATTGAAGGTAAAACATTCCAAGAATGTGTCTGCAAACTGTTCAAAGGTATAGATGCTATACCGTGGAAGTTGATTATACCAATCTACGGATGGTCTAGAGAGGATGATTAAAAATATTCTCAAGAGTAAAGCATCATTTTCTAGGATATTGAAATACTGGTTCATGAACCTAGTGATGTGCTCCTATGCATCTTCCTCTCCTTTAAATATACCCAATTTGGGAATATTAAAATACTTTGAATATGGAGGGGTAGGTATAGATGGATGCAAGGGTTGACTACACAACTGGCATAATGTATGCTTTTGCTACCTAGACACAGCTGCCTTAATATCTATGGTTTCCATGCACTTAAGTAGTACTATATACACATCAAAGGATTTAATATCCTCTTACTTACTTTGGCCCTATGGTGGGGGGCAAATAATATTAAGTGTATGGTGTGGTAGTTGATTTTCATCAACCTTACCTTCATAAGGTGCTTCTAAGTATTCCTTAAATGGTTCTAAATCATCATAAGCCCTATAGGGTGTTTCTTGAATGGGCCTACAAGGAGGAACCAATACCTGTTGAAGGTGATCTATGTTTGGCCTAGGAGGTAAGTCCCTATTATACCTAGGAGGTCTAGGAGACACCATTTTATTAGGCCTATAAGGTCTATTTTAGTTATAAGTGGATTTCCTATGATTCACCCCATACCTATGTGTACTTGGGAAAGAAACCCTGTTGCACAAGGTTTCTTGAATTTGTTGTTCAATCCTTTGTTTATCTAATTGATACTAAAAATATAAGAGATCCAAGCATTGTTTATCTAGCCAAAACTGATTAAATTGAACTTGATGGTCAGCATACATTTTGACCACTTGGTTTATCTGCATAGTTGTACGAGGCCTATGAGCCCTAGCATCATTGCCCTTATACCTATCTTGTTCAGGATGATCGAACTGATTTCCTATGAGCTTCCCTCGATTGAGAGAGGTCACATTTATGTAAGGCTCATTCCTAAATACATTTTCCTTATACTTTGTTGGTATAGAAGCACATCGTGCTTGTATAGAATTGTATCGCTCCAAATTTTTCACATCCTTACCTTCAAGCTATAGGATCCGTGCTCGAAAGGGGAATGCAAGAAGGATGGGACAATACCTCGGACTAAGATGCCCTTTGAAGGTCGTGCCTCTCGGGGAGGGGTATAAGGGTGAATTTTTGATGGATGGTGGGTTCACCAGGAAACTTTTGAGTTCCACACCTAGGTTGAGAGTAGGTTTGATGTGTTCATTTTATACTTTAATCATTCAATTCCTAGGTTTGGCCAAGATGAATCTAAGCTATTCTATATGCCAATGCTGATTTATATGAATATAGAAAACATGAATAAGTGCTAAACACAAAAAGTATGCTAAATAAGACAGAATATACCTAATTTTGGATGTCTGATGAAGATTCTAAGGTTTGTAGAAGTCCAAATCACCTCAAATCATATGTAATCATCTAAAATTGCATAGAATCATCTCAGATATCAGTCGGTTGTCTGAGATCAGATGAGATCATTGTAGATCTGACGAATTCATCAGACGAATTTGTCAAAAACTTGCAATCACAAAAATAGATACCAAAAACCAAAAATGCAACTGCAAAAGCAAAGGGAAATGATAGAAATGATAGTAAATTTGCCTAAATGATAGATCCAGATAGTAATTAAAAGAAATGCATTAATTTAATAATTTTTTTTAACTTTATCATGCATCTATGCTAAATGAGGTGAACTCCAGGATGTAGGAATAGAATAAACTAAGTCAATGCATAAAAAAAATGAAGATAGAAGATAAAGAAATGCAAACTCCAGGTTTTGATTGCCCCCAATCTGGACTACAGTCGATATCACCACTAATCGTACGAGATCATCATCGATCTATGATAGGATCATCCGAAATCGTCTGGAATTGCCTACGACGATCCGAGCATACTCCAGCTGAAAAATAGTAAAATCCCTGCAAGAAAACTTGAAATACGCAATGCAAATGAAGGTGTGAATATGTTTTAATGCACAAAGAGTTAAAGTTGCAGGGAAATCAATCATCCAAGGGGTTCAGGGGGATAAATTGAGAAAATCCTATTTTATATAGGATTTAGGAGAGATTAGGAGGTTGGAGATCATCCCAATTTGGGAGATCTCCAATGGGGAAGACTCTAACCGCACAGACACTCTTTCTACCCAAGTTAGAGAAGTTGTTGAACAGAAGCTAATTATGAAAATTTGGTTTTGGGACAAAATCATCTAGACGTTCTGTTCCAGAAGAATTCATTAGATCTAGGATGATTTCATCTAATCATCGACGATATCGTCCAACGGTCAAAACAAATCCTAAAAATGGTGTGGAAAACAAGGGGAGTGGGTAACGGGCGGTTTGGGTTAAAATTCAAATTTTTATCTTTTTACTAAGGTTTAATTGTGTCAATTTTAGGGTGCTACATTTTCCCCCCTCTTTAGCGAATTTTTTGAAGAAAATGCATTAAAGACGAGTTTTTCCTGTTTTACGAGAAAGCAAAAATTTACTCAATTTTCTAGACGACGATTCTGGGTCGAATCGTACAACTGCTTACTATGGTGCCCCCTCTGTGCTTTTACCCAAATCGAATGTTTGAGGTAAAAGCGTGAAAAAGCAAAATTTTAAAAAATGCTTTATGATGGGCCAGCTAGTTCCAGAGGGCCAAAGGTTACAACTGCCTGCCGGCATTATGGAGCCGATCACGATGGGATCATTGAGGATATCCTCATGATCGATGGCAAGAACCCGAGACACAGTCCAGAACTCTATGGGACCACCTCCTCCACCTCAGGGAAGGAGAGGAGATGAGGCTGAGAGCTCGGGGGCTTCTCGAGACTAGCTGCCAAA